>CABHPQ010135896.1:2446-45674 GCA_902168405.1 Peromyscus aztecus
AGTCCACCATGATGGGGAGGTCAGTAACACAGAGTCCACCATGATGGAAAAGTCATTAAGACAGACTACACCGTGATGGAAAAGTCATTAAGACAGACTATACTGTTATGGAAAAGTCATTAACACAGAGTACACCATGACGGGAGGTTAGAAACACAGGGTACACCTCCACAATGTGAACAAAAGGAACCTTTCTTTAGTTTCCTTTTGTCAGTGTTTTATCATAGCAACTAATACACAACCCAAAGGGGTAAAGATTTAGATTGGCATTAATTGCGCTTCAAAAGATATGGCCAGTGGGTATACGGAAAAGACGCTCGCTACAACTAACCTTCAGGAGAATGCAATGAAAACCGTAAGACATACAAGCTGACCTTATGAGGAAGTACTTATCAAAAGAAAACTAGAAGGGAATTTGGTGAGAGCGTGGGGAAGAAAGGGCACACATGTACTGTTGTAAGAACAGAAATTAATATAACCACTAATGAAGTGGCATGGTTCTTCAAACAAATAATAAAACAGCTGTGTGATACAGCAATCATGCTTGATAGTGGGAATATATGAATGGGAACACTCCCATGTTCACTTCAACACTTTTTATAAAAGCAATGCTACAGAACCGACTCAAGAGTCTACCAACAAGAAACGTTATGAAAAAAATGTAGTGCGTATACACAATGGAATATTACTCGGCTTTGAAAAAAATCTGCCACTTGCAACAGCATGAAAGAATCCAGAGGATAGTATGTTAAATGAAACTAAGCCAGGCACCAAAAGGCAACTGTATCTGGAAGCTAAAATTAGAACATATTAAAGCAGATAGAGAGACAGTAGTTATCAGGGAATGCCTGGGAAGGACAGGGAGACACTGTGGAAAAGTTACTAAGTTTACCTAGACAGGAAGAGTCAGTTTTTACGACCTAGTGCATAACAGGATTCTACACTTAGTAATAACATATACTGCATTTCAAAACTATCAAGAGTAAATTTTGAGTGTCTTGCCACTTAAACATTATCACATTAAAATATCAACACAGACATTACATTAAACATTACATAAACACTAATACATTATCTTAATTACTTTCTGCTCACTCCACATTCATAACTGTATCAAGATCTAATGAGTACATGTAATTATGAGAAAAAACATGGAACAAGAAAAACAAGGTTACCTTCTATGCCATCAATCATATCAAGTTTAAGTGCCTTTGTTGCATCAAAGCAAAACGCCCTGATAGAATGAAGTCCTAATAATGAAGCATTCTGCTTTAATTTTTCCACTTTATTCAATATTTTATCCAGTGCTATTACTTCTCCCTAAAAAATGAAAATAAAGCATAAATCCAAAGCAGTTATGAAAATCAGCAATACAAAATACTAGTGTAAAACTGTGGTCTCCTGCTTTCCTCCCAGGTCTGCTGAAATCTTTACCAAATGTACATCAAATTTACATTGGCTGAGGGGTCTACCTCAGGGGTAGAGAGTTTCCTAGCAAGCACAGGTCCCAGAGACAGTTCTGAGTACTGAAAAATTAATTCCTTAAATACTTAAGCCTTTCCTCTAAACAGACACATACCTGCCAATTGTTCTTACACCTAGCCTATCTTTAATCTACAGAAATCAAACTGAAAAAAAATGTTTGCTATATTTTCAAGAAGCTTAGAAACACTCTTGAAGGTAAACATAAACCACCAATCTTGAGTAACTGCTTACCTGAGGAAAAGTGAGCTTCCAATATGAAACATCTAGCTTCAAGGGATTACACACAAATGAGTATCTGTAAAGTTGATCCTCGTCTTAATATTTTCAAGTTTCTCAAAATTCTTTGAACTATGGTAACCAAAATGAGAATATCATTGGCCCAAACTTTTGTATACCACAGCAACAATGCTTTGAAAACGCATAAAGTTCAAACACTCGTATAGGACACCAGGATCAGGTGGCAACTAAGCAACTCTCAAGTGTGAGCCAGTATGGTGGTTTGAATAAAAATGTCCCCCATAGGCTCACAGGGAGTGGTATTATTTGAAAGGATCAGGGCATGTGGCCTTGTTGCAATAGGTTTGGTCTTACTGGAGGAAGTGTGTCATTGGGGGTGGGCTTTGAAGTTTAAGGAGCTCACACCAGGCCCAAGGGCTTACTCTCTCTTCCTGCTGTCTGCGGATCCAGATCTCAGCTCCTCTCCAGCACCATGTCTGCCTGCATACTGCCATGCTTCTCTCCATGATAATGGACTAAATCTCTGAACTGTAAGCCAGCCTCAATTCAATGTTTTCCTTTATGAGAGTTGCTGTAGTCATGGTGTCTCTCCACAGCCATAGAAACCCTAAAAAAGCCAGTAAAGGAAAGACTCCTCTCTAAAGAGGGATGAGGAAGAGGGTCAGATCCATAAAGGTAGTGACAGGAACACAGCCCAGCAGCATGATCCCCAAGTGACCCTGGTGAAGAAAGACTGGCAGTCCTACTTTTAGGACAAAGCCTAGAGCAGGTTTTGCTGAGGCAGTGCCGCTGGTGGTCAGCAGTAGAGGGGACTCCCAGTTGTTACTCCCTAGGACTCCCTGGGTGCTATCTCAAGAAGGATGCTATTATTTAAAATGAGCTACCCTGAGCCCAGAGAGCAGGCAATGGCCATATGTCAGGGAATTTAAATGTAATCTGCTACGGGCCTGGGGGCTGGCTGGGCAGAGCAGGAGGGCCAGGGGCTGACAGTCTGAAAAGTGCAGGCTGCAGGAGTCTTACACCAGAACCTCCACAGGCAGGCATTATGTCATTAAGTGGGAATAGCAGTAGTGCCTGGTGGACAGAGCCTGAGGTCAGAGGGTGGCTGGACCTCAAGAGCCACCTAGCACCCTTCAGTGTTGTAGATCCTCAAGAACTCTGGAGTGCAGATGATTATGACTCAGGTGGTTTTGAAAGTATGAAGACAGGTCCTCCTCCTGTACAGATCTGAGGGCTGTGGTTCTTTTCCACAGTCCCAGTGTGCTTGGGAAACACCCCTCAGCTAGAATAGCAAAAGATAAAATCCAGAGCTTTTCAGCAGAGTGAAGATACCCACATGTGACTGCAAAGCTGGGTGGCCACCTGAGGTACCTGGTGTGCAAAGAGAAACTACTAAAGTCAAGAGAGCTTGGTGGGAATCAGGCGCCAATACAGGTTCAACAGCAGAATAAACCAGGGGAAAGACAAGAGGCCACAAACTCATCTGACCCACTTACTGCCCTTAGTCTCTGTCTCAAGGACCCCAGAAACTACTCCAACAATTGCCCTTTTTTCTTTTGTCCCCTCTGCCTCCTTTTTTTCTTCTTAGCACTTTTTAGCAGTATTTTCACTTCACTGTGTTTTAAAACATTTCATGTTTTTTATAGCCCTTCATGAATTTATTTCACATTTTAATGCATTTTTTATTACTAGAAAAATCTATTTTGTTGTGTTTTATTCTTTTTTGTCTCCTGTTCTCCTCCAATTGTTTTCTTTCTAGCATGAGGGAATCATGGAGTGGGCCTGGGCTAGCTGCCTTAAGAGGCGTGCATCATAGGTTTTTCAGGGTAGAGTCCATGGCTCCTGGGGCACTGTGTGCCTTTCAGTTCCTGAGAAACTGAGGCACCCACACAGGCAGTGAAGCATGCAGGTCACTTGTGTTTCTGTTTCCCTTAGAAGTCATTGACACATGCAGAAGTTTGACAGACAATTAAATCTTAGACATTATTCTAATATGCCCTGTATCAATTACAACCACCACTGTCCTGGCAACCACCATGGTATTCTGTTTTGATAGGGGTATAAAAAGTCCGATTGCTTGGAATAAACTTGTCTCAGCCTCAGTCTTGTTGAGACCCCCTCCAACCCAGCCTGGTTTTCATTCCCACTGACCATATCAGGACATCCTAATTTGGTAAGTAAGTGCTGGTACTTACACTAACATTTCTTCTTTACCTTTTTAAAATAAAAATGTATGCTTTCCACTTTTACTCCTCAACTTCCCTCTATCTAATTTTGCCTTTGAAGCACCTTGTTAGTGGGAAATCTTACTTCTTGTGTTTCACCTATCCTGTGCTGTCTATTCCCTTGTTCTCACAGTGTGTCTCTCCACTACTGCTCACTTCCTTCCACTCACTAAACCTCACTTCCTCATCTTCTCCTTCCTCTCCCACCCTTAGACCTCACTGATCATCCCACACTCCCATCAGTACTTTTTAATTTCATAGTTCTGTTTTTCACTACTTCTGCACTCATGCTGAGTACTTTTTAACTGTGTAGCATCTTCTGTCATTCTGTGTAAGTTTTACCATTTTTCTTTTTCATGACCATTGACAACACAAATATCAATGGCTCCAATAGATTTTTAAGGGTATTTCTATATCTTACATGGTTTGACATTGTTGCTCTTCCAGCAAGGCATCATTTCTTCTCTGGGCAGTAGTAGAAAAGAAGCCTTCACTAGGAGGCTGTTCAATAAGATCCCCCAAAGAAAAGCAGAGCTGTCCAGACCAACCAATGAACAAATCATATCACAGATACACAAGAAACATGCAAAGCCAAGCAATGGGGCTTGGGAAACACCCTAACTCCTTAACTAGTACATTCAAAGATGGTGACTAGAGGATGCAGGAGGACAGCTTCAGAAGTTTGCTTGCAAAATGACTGATAAATCAAAGAGAAGACAAGCAGGCAGATTAATTCAACCCAAGACATATAGGAAAGTCACCAAAATGAAGTAAAAGGTGTTATGGAAGAAAAAGGAACATGAAAGAAAAATTTATCAAGAAACTGTTATTTAAAATAATTTAAAATAGCTGGGCTATGGTGGCACACGCCTTTAATCCCAGCACTTGGGAGGCAGAGCCACGTGGATCTTTGTGAGTTCGAGGCCAGCATGGTCTACAGAGCAAGATCCAGGACAGGCACCGAAACTACAGAGAAACCCTGTCTCGAAAAACAAAAATAAAATAAAATAAAATAAAATAAAATGTCAGCAATGAAAAACTCAGTGAATCAAATAAAATATACCTGAAAAGCATCACCAATAGTTCTGATGAGGCAGAAGATTATCGGTTATGGAGAAAAGGGTCAAGGAAATATTAAAGTCCACATCAGTTTAAAATAAAGACACAGCATAATGTCAGCATTTAAGAACACATGTAATAAACAGACCAAGACATAAATTCATGGGATTGAAGAATCTGAGATAAGCATTCATAATATCAAAATACTCTATCCAATGAAATTACAGCAGGAAACTTCCCAAATACAGAGATTGAAATAGAATCCAGACAAAAAACTATTTGGAAACCCAACTAGACTTGCTCAGAGAAGAATCTCTCCACAACTTCTTACAGTCAACATCAAAAGCAAAGAAACAATATTAAAAGATACAAAGGAAAACCTCAAGTCAGCTACAAAGACAGCCATATCAGAATAACACAGATTTCTCACTAGCAGTCCTAAAAGCCAAGAAAACATAGGATAATATATTTCAAGCCCTCAAGATAAATAAATGACTACCAAACAATATTGATGAATCTAATAAAATTAAAATTAGAGAATAAGGACATTTCAAAATAAGCACATACTGAAGCAACTCAAAACCACTAAAAAGCACTGTAGAAGATACAGAAAAAAACACTACCCATAGAAGAGGAGAACAGTTTCAACCAAGAGAGAACAGGAAAGGATCAATTTCTTAAGAGGAATGGATAAAAAAGGAGAACTAGGAAGAAATCCATCATATAACACAGTTAGTTAGAATACCCCTGATAGTTAAAGGGGGGAAAGTAAGGCACACCAATCCAACAAAGTAGAAAACAACCAACAAAATTACAAGAATTAGATGGGCTGGTAAGATGGCTTAGCAGGAATAAAGGCACTTGCTGCTGTCAAACCCGACTTGGTGGATGGAGAGAAACCAATAAGACTTCTAACCTCTGCATGAACATTCATTCCACCAGTCCTGAACAAATGAATGTAAAACAAATTAATACACATCTCTCAAATTATATAAGTGCACTAACACACCAATAGAGAGGCAAAGACTAGCTGACTGGATAAAAAACTCAGATCCAACTACATATTATCTGTTCCCAAGAAACATATCTCACTTGCAAAGATAGCCATACACAAAGGCTCAGATGATGAAGTACAACCCATCAAGCAAATGGAAGCTGAAAGCAAGCTTGCATAGCTATTCCAGTATTTGACAAAGCAGAGTATAAATCAAAATTAATCAGAAGAGATAAAGAAGGCCACTGCACATTATGAAAGGAACAATTAATCAAGTTGATGTAGTCATATAAATACATATGTACCACCAACTAAAACAAACAGTCAGCATAAAAGGCTACACAGGTCTTCATATAACAGCTGTAGAAGACAAATGTCTTACTCTAGTCTTTAGATAAATTATCCAAACTAAAAATCAACAAAGAAACCAGAGTGAAACTGCATCATAAGTCAAATGGACTTAACTACATAGTACCTATAAAAATATCCCATCCAACACAAACAGAATATCCATACATCTCAGAAGCCCATGAATCTTCTCTAAAATCAATATATTCTAAACCACAAACCAAGTTTTACCAAATATAAAACAGTCAAAATAATTTCTTGTAACTTATCAGATTGTACTACAACAGAGCTAAAATCAATAAAAGCAACTACAGATACTGCTCACATACATGGAAAGAGAAAACCCATTTGTGAGTGACTATGGTTGATATATTGTGTACTCCAATAAACTTACCTGGGGGTCAGAGAACAGAACAGCCACTATATTAAACACAGAGATTAGGCAGTGGTAGCACATTGCCTTTAATCCTAGCATTCTGGAGGAAGAGATCTATCTGGATCTCTGTGAGTTCAAGGCCATACTGGAAACAGCCAGGCATGGTGATACACACCTTTAATCCCAGCACTTGAGATCTCATGTCTTGCTTGGGAAAGACACATGCCTTTAATCCCAGGAAGTGATGGCAGGAAGCAGGAAGGTATATAAGGCGTGAGGACCAGGAACTAGAGCCTTTTAAGCTGTTAGGCTTTTAGCAGCAGTTCAGCTGAGACCAATTCGGGTGAGGACTCAGAAGCTTTCAGTCTGAAGATTCATGGAAACAGGATCAGCTGAGAAGTTGGCAAGGTGAGGTTACCTGTGGCTTGTTCTGCTTCTTTGATCTTTCAGAATTTACCCCAATAGCTGGCACTGAGTTTTTTATTAATAAGACCACTTAAGATTCATGTTACAAGTGACCAGTAGACCGTTGAGGAAAAAAAAAAAAAAAATCAAGGAGGAGGAAAAATTTTTTTTTTTTTTTTTTTGGTTTTGGTTTTTCGAGACAGGGTTTCTCTGTGTAGCTTTGCGCCTTTCCTGGAGCTCACTTGGTAGCCCAGGCTGGCCTCGAACTCACAGATCTGCCTGCCTCTGCCTCCCGAGTGCTGGGATTAAAGGCGCGCCACCAATGCCCGGCAGGAAATTTTTTTTTAATTAGAAAAAAAATTAAAATGAAAGGAAAACGTATCAGAACATTTAGGACATAGCTAAGAGAACTCTGTGAAGAGCAACATTTTTGGTTGGTTTTTGCTATGAGCTCTTACATTTAAAAAAGATCAGAGTTCTCAACTACATAACTTCATGATGCTGCTTGAGGTCTCAGGAATGTAAGAATGAGTTCAGCACAAAGGCAAGAAATAACAAAGGGGAGAAGTTAATCAAATGGAGTCTAAAAGAATAAAACAAACTCAACCAAAAGTTGTTTGAAAAGATGAACAAGATTAATAAACAAGCCCTTCCAAAAGAACAAGACTCAATTAATAAACTTAAAGAGAAAAAAAAAGGATGGTATATCAGATGGCAATGAAATACAGAAGCTCACTAAAGAATTCTGTGAAAACTCATGTTCCAAAGACTAGCAAATCTAGAATAAATGGGTAAATTCCTAAGCACATATGATCTACTAAAATTAATTCAAGAACTTAAGCAGATCCATAGCAACCAATGAGATTAAAGCAGTAAAAAGAAGACTCCTAACAAAGAAACACCCAGAACTAGAAAGCTTCATGCTAAATTCTACCAAACTTTTAAAAGAGAGCTAAAATCAATGTTCCTCAAACTCTTCCACTGTCAAACTCATTCTTGAAGCCAGTATTGATTGTCCTTGTGCTAACATCAGGTAAGAGCATGACAAAGAAAACTACAGACCAATTTCTCTGATAAACACAGACAAAAATCCTCAAGAAAATACATGCAAAGACAATTGAACGACATTTGCAAGAAAATGGATGGAAGAAGATATCATTATGTTAAGCAAAACAAGCCAGATTAAAAAAATACAAGTATTACATAGTTTCTCTCATATGCAGAATTTGTGCGTGTGCATGCGCGCGCGTGTGTGTGTGTGTGTGTGTGTGTGTGTGTGTGTGTTCATTATGAAAGTAGAAGGGGACCATAAGAATAGACAAAGCAATTTTAAAGGAAGTGGGAGGCAGGAAAAAAGAGTAATGGGATTTATGTGACATGTAAGCAGAAGCAAAGATGATCTGTGGGGAAGAAGGGGGACAGCGTGAGAGATGGATGGGAAGAGCAAGGGATAAAGGAGATGAAGAAAAACAAAGTATAATGACAACTATGTATGGAAATGTCATAATGAAACTAACTTAAGATATATTAACCAATCACACTTAAGTCAAAGTCATAGAGTCACAGTTTTAAGAACATACTGAGTCATCTGGGTGAGATTTTGAAACACACTATTAAGTAACAGTGCATACATAGTGGATCAACTCCTTTGTATATTTTCTTGTCTTTTAAAATATATATATCACCCTTACATGTCTCATGCATCAATACTATAATACAGAAATTTTCTGATCACATTTCATCATCAGGGCTTAAAAATAAAAAATCCAATACCTTGACAAACAGGTTGCATAGGCAAAACCTTGGCATTTAAGGTGACCTGAACAGGAAAAGTAGGAAAAAAAAAAAAAAAAAGCCAAATAAGGCTCAACTACACTACAGAGAAAGAAAAACTTTCCTGGCCATGTTCATAAATGCACAAGTCTAGAAGCTGCATGTATATGCTTGCTTAACTAATAACAAAAAAATTAAAAGCTCCAGCAAACTTGAAGTATTCAACAACCTTCCACTCTAGAACTAGGCCATATCGCTATTTTTGGCTGACAGCAAGATGGTGGACGGGATATAAGAAGATACATAAAAGTGTTTGGACAATTGACAACAACCTCAACTACTGCCCTTTGCTTGGCAGGTTCTCAGATATTAGCAGGGAAGAGAAACACATGGACCAGAGAGGCAGGGCATCTTAGCTGTTTCAGTAGAGGTTGCTTGCTAAGTAAAAACCATAAAAACCAAGCAAATGAGCTCATCCCACATTACCAGAAGCACCAGTTTATCTGCAGCTGACCAGGTGCATGACTAGACCCTTCAGACTAGCCCAATCCCCTAAACTGCCTCAGCTCAACAAACATTTAGTTTTATGCCACCAGGGCACTGTATTTTTAAGCAGAATCATAAAATCATTGCAAGTGGATTCATTTATAAATATTCTCTCTCTTTGGAAAGATTTATTTTACTAGAGAAGATAAAATGTCTAGCGAGTACAGCTTCTTAAATGTACTTGCCTGGCTTGTACAAAGGCCCTGGTTTCAATCCCCAGCATTAGACCCACACCCAGCAAATTGCTTTTAACAAATACAACCAATATATCACAAATTATAGGCAGATCATCACATTTTTAAAGCATATTGATAATCACATGTAAGTTCTGAGTAAACTGAAGAAGTATGTACATTAAATACTCCATAAATTAACCCCTGACTTACTACCAGCCATCATCACGCCTTGGCCCCCCAAGTGCTCCATGTACAGGCTACACCCTCAACCATCTTAGATCCTGTACCACATCAGTCACTCCCTTCTACGCATGCCTAACTATATACACACACCATGCTTCTCTGCTGCAGATTTATAATCTCTGCCATGGTTAAATCAGTTCTTTGTCAATTTCTCACCCACCTCTACACAGCTAAAGAGCATGAAATCACATCAACTAACCTCACCATAAAGTTCTGACCACTACATCATGAGCCCTTAGTAAAAAGTGGATGTGTCCCTATCTCACTTTTGCACTCAATTTCCTAGCCTGATATTTCACACCTCAAAATTCTTACTCTCTCCCCATCCTCTTCGCATCTGTTCACTTTTCTTCCTATTTCATTGAGAAAACTGAAGCGAGTGCGAGAGTGCCCAGTGCTGGGGCATGTGTTCCATTTCACCAGCACTTACACTCGTGTGTGGGACTTTCCTTCTTGTTTGTAGAGTTAACTGTTTCATGATACCACTTAACGTCACCTGCACATCAAATTCTAGTCCATGTCTCCTATTCAGATGTTATTTCAGTCATTATTCTCTCTCCCTGATGTATTCAACTTCTCACTTGACTATCCCCATTAGCACACAAACATTATCAAAAGTATCCACACTCCCTGAATTCAACATCACTGCACTGCCCCATTCTCTGCACGTTACATTTTAGCAAGCATTTAGTTTTGTAAAGCCTGAAACAAAAAAGATAGCAACAAATGGCTGTGTTTCTTCAATTGAAGAAAAAAATGAGAACAACATTATTAAGTTTTGAACACAGAGAAAACCAGCCCATAATAAAAAGAAAGCTCTTTGGAACACACACACACATATAGAGAAAAATGCAGTAAAATTTGGATGAAAGTTATCCAGGATCAGACTACTCACATTTGTGATAAGGAAACATTATCAGGACTATATTCTTTTGTAGATACACAACTGAACCTTCACATGTATGTGCATCTGTTTATTGATACAGAGTATGTGTGCATACAGACCATACATACGATGTCAACACTGATAATATTCTCTCAAATTAATTTTTAACGGCAGTTCATATCTTAGTAGTTCATCTAAGTACAAAAACCTCAAAATTAAGGGCAAGAAAAGATCTCTTAAATATTTCAGCTAAAAAGTCTATAAGAGAACAAGTCTATAATTGTATTAGCAAACGGACTATCTCGAGATTGGCCTCACAAGTAACTGTCACCTGAACTGAATGTAGTAAATAACACAGCTGAAGAGTCTTTCAGTTAAACACCCTTGTTACCTAGGTTACTTTCAGTGGCCATGGTAACTATCTGAGAGGAGCCTGCCATGAAGACATTCTCACCTGGTCCTGCATCAATGCTGCAATATGTGTAGTTTTACCCCCAGGTGCTGCACACAAATCTAGAATCTTCTCTCCAGGTTGAGGATTCAGAACATGAGCTACAACAGTAGATGGTAAATTCTGTAAGAAGAAGAAGAAGAAAAAAAAGACAGGGTGTTGGCAATGTAGCCTCTCAACTCAATAAACAAACACACATAACACTTTTGCATTTACTGTTTGGAGAAATGAAGGACATAGATTTGGAAGATAATGGTTTTTCCAGAGAAATACAAGGAAAGAGGCATCAAAAGGCAAGAAGACCACAAATTCCCTAGAGGTTCCCCACCTGCTCTCTACAGTGACTTCAGTAATCCTAAGAATTGGAAGGGTTAGCTTCTGCCAAACTCTTAGCATACGCCACATGATTTCAAGATGTAACTGCTTTAGTTATCATCCCCAAGCTACTTCTTCAGAAGTTAGTTACTGAATATCAGTCAGGAAACTGTACCACAGCTGATGAGATGGTTCAGTGGGTAAAGACACCTGCTGTGAAGCCTGCAAACTTGATTTTGATCCCCAGGACCTACAAGATGGAGGGAAAGAGCTAACTACCACAAGCTGTCCTCTGACCTACACACACATGCTTTGACACAGGTGCATGCATGCATGCATGTACACACATGCGAGAGAGTGAACAAACACATTTAATAAAAAGAACAATATTCATTTTCTTAAGTTATAAGCCAAAATAAATGTAAAGTGCCCAATTTAATATCAAACTTTAAAAACAACCACTGGCATGGATTACTGAATAATAAAGAATATTACCTTGCTTCAAAATTCATATTATAGTTCAGGAAGGCTTTCATATTTTCAAAGATGTTTTGAAAAATTACAAGAGTGAATTTTAAACTCAAAGTGACATGGCATTATTCATCTCTCTAGTGGCTCAGAGGGAGAAAGCCTGCTATGAAACCCACATTCAAAAGCAGCATCTATAATCATCCCAGCTTTCCTAAGGAGAGATGGGAGGTGGAGACAGAGCCATCCAGCAGTTTGGGGGCCAGCTAGCTAGAGACAGCAGGATGGCAGAAACAAGCAAGACCCTGCCTCACTAAGGTGCAATTCTAAAATTAGATTTTGCAATTAGGAATTTTTCCTGGATTGCTTCATTTTTAAAAGGAACTCAAGAACAGATCCCAGGTAGATAAACGTTCAGCTCTATATGGAAAGTGGCATGTAGTAATTTATAGAGTCCTGCTGACTGCTGTGACGGCACTGTAAAACTTACTACACAGCAAGATCCTGTGTAGGCTGACCTAGGAAGGGCAGTTCTCATCTCTTGTATTATCGCAAATGAATCCCTGAAACCAGAAGGAACATAGCAAGCCAAGACTTTCAATAGTTTCTTAGCTTTCAAAGAAATGAAGTGTGGATACTGACAACTACTTAAGAGCAAAAAGGATTTCCAAGTTGTTATTGGAGTAGCAGAGTCTCTTCTCTTCATTTGAAGTGTGTGTGTGTGTGTGTGTGTGTGTGTGTGTGTGTGCATGCATGGATATTTTCTTTCTGAGAAAAGGTCTGGTATGGCACCCAGGACAACATAACAATACTCACCCTTCTGCCTCAGCCTCCCTGGGTTATTTGAAGCTTGTGAATAGTATTTTAAGAGTAGTATTTAAAAATATAAAAGCGCTCAGACTGACATGGTACCTCTACCGCACTTTCAGTGTCTACCCTTTAATCAACCACAGTCACTTGAATATTCACATCTGTCTAAAAAGCCATCTGTATTCTTGTACCATTTTGCACAACTGTGAAACTTTTCCATTTGTCACAATCTAGTACATCTTTAAGAATTAAACAATGATGATAATGATTTTTTTTAATTCTACATCTTAAATGTGGGCCATTGAGATGGCTCAGCAGGTAAAATGGCTTGCCACTAAGCTAGATGACCAGAGTTCAATCCTCAAGTCCCACATGGTGGAAGAAGCTGTTCTCTGACCTTTACACATGGACCATACACATGGGGCATTTACAAATGCCCCCTCCAAAATTATGAATATATAAATGTAATTTTAGGTAAAAGTTACTCTTCTGATTTTTTTTTTTTAACTCCTTAAGGAAACTACTGTCTTCTGATTCTGGCCTAGATTCAACCAACCTATTCAGGTTCTCCTAGATCAAACAAGGTCTAGTTAAGAAGCTGGTAGCTAAGAAACCCAGTGGCTACACTGTGCTGTGATGCAGATAGCAATTTTCATTATCCTTCCCAGCCTCCATTCTGAGCTCTTAGGCTCACTCTTAGCCCTGCTGCATGCCTCCTGCCTATAGGAGCCCCTTCCTTTCACATCACCTCTGTGCAGCCTACCTATAGGAAGCCCTCCTCCCACATCACCTCCATTCCCTGGGATTCTGCCTCTTAGTGCAAACCCCAGTGGCCTGGCTCTTTCACTACTGCCCCTCTCAGACTTTCTTCCAGCTACTGACACTCTCTACTGTGGCCTCACTGCGACCATATTTGCCGATGATCCATAGTGGGCAAATGCACCAAAGAATGAAACATCCACCCAACAAAGACCAGACATCTATGCCAAGAAACACCTCAAGCATGCCTAGTTCCCAGCAAAAACACAAACATGAGCAGCCAAGATAATGTGTCTTCTCCAGGAGCCAGCAACTCACTGCAGTAGACCTTGAAACATGCAATTTAGCTGAGCATAGAACAAGGACTTTAAAATATAAGTTATGAATATGTTCAAGGACCTTAAGAAGGATATGAACAAATGTCTTAATGAAGACATAAACAGTTGAATGAAATAATGAAAACATTTCAAGACATGAAAGTAGAAACAGAATCACTAAAGAAAACACAAACTGAAAAAAAAAAACTGTAAATGAAAAACTTAGGAAGTCAAACAGAAACCTCAGAGGTAAGCCTCACAACAGATTACACGACACGGATAGAGTTTCAGGTACTGAAGACCACGTAGGAGTTGAACAACTCAGCCAAAGAAAACATTAAACCAAATAAATAAATAAATAAAATCCAGGAATAAAAGCCAGGAAATCCGGGACACTATGAAAAAACCAAACCCACGAATAATAGAAAGAAAGAGGAAGGAGGAGAAAAAAAACCAAGATCAAAACCACAGAAAATACTTCTGACAAAACCATAGATGAAAATTTCCCCAACCTAAAGAAGAAAGTAGGAATCAAGGTACAAGAAGCATGCAGAACACTAAATAGGACTAGAAAAAATAATAATCAAAACACTAAATGTAGACAATAAAGGATATTAAATGTCAAAAGGGAAGAAGACCAAGTCACATATAATGCAGGTCCATTAGAATAACACCTGACCAAATGGATGGAAGTAGAAAAAAATCATTCTGAGTGAGACAGGCCAGACCCAGAAAGACAAACACAGTATGTACTCACTTATAATTACATACTAGCTGTAAAGGATAACCATGCTACAGTCCACAGACCCAGAGAAGCTAAGCAACAAGGAGGGCCCCAGATCTCCCTGGGAAGGGTAACTAGAAAAGATTTCATGAGTGGACTGAGGGCGGGTGGGGATGAGATCGTGAGTGATCAGGTTGTGGGCAGGGATGGAGGAGGAGAGTACTGAAAGAGCATTTCCGGGTCAGGTAAAAACCTGACGCAAGGGAACCTCCCAGGTTCTACAAGGATAATCCCAGTTTAGACATGTAGCAATAGCAGATATGTAGCCTGAACTGGCCATCTCTTGTGACCAGACTGGTGCCTAGCCAATTGTCATCAGAGAGGCTTCATCCAGCAACTGACAGAAACAGATGCAGAGACCCAGAGATCCATAGTCCAACATTAGGTGGAGCTTTCAGAATTCTGTGGGAAGACGGGGAGGAAGAATTATAGGAGCCAGAAGGGTCAGGGACACCATAAGAAAACCCACAGAATCAACTAACCTAGGCTCATGCGGGTTTACAGAGACTGAACCGACAACCAGGGAGCCTGCATGGGGCTGACCTAGATCTTCTGCATATATGTTACAGTTGTATAGCTTGGTCTTCTTGGGGGACTCCTAACAGTGGGAGCAGGGGCTGTCTTTGACTTCTTTATTGGCTTTTGGGGTGCTATTCTTCATACGGGGGTCACCTTGACCAGCCTTAATACAAGGGGAGGTGGCCTAGTCCTACTGCAACTTGATATGCCATGTTTGGTTGATACCCATGGGAGACCTGCCCTTTTCTGAATCGAAACAGAGGAGGGGTAGATGGGGGAGGGGCAAGAGAGGAGGTGGGAGGTAGGGGCTAGGAGAAGAGCAGGGAGGAGAAACTACAGTCAGGATGTAAATAATAATAATCATTTAAAGACCATTAATAAAAATAATGCCTGACTTCTCAATAAAAACTCTGAAAGCCAGAAGGACCTGGACAGACGTTCTACAAACTGAGAGACTAGAGATACCAGTCCAGATACCATACGCAGCAAAAACTACCATTCACAACTGATAAAGAAAAATATTCCACACACATATACACATACAGAGACACGAATATAAGCAATTTCTAGCAATCATTTCAGCTCTACAGAGGCACTAGAAGGAAACCTCCAGTCCGAAGAGGTTAACTAGACCCAAGAGAACACAAGGAATAAACAATTCTATAACAATAAATTAGAAGGGAAAAAAATGAACACCAGAAAAACAAAGTAATAGGAATCAAGAAACTCTCTTCATTAATAATTCTCAATATTAATGGTCTCAATTCCCCAGTCAAAAGACACAGCCTGACAGATTGGATTAGAAAACTGATCTACCTTTCTGCTTCATCCAACAGGGATCATCAAGGATAGACATAACCTCAGGGTAAAAGGATGGAAAAGGGAATTCTAGGAAAGCAAACCCAAGAAGCAAGCAGGTGTAGCAATTTTAATAACTAACAAAATGGATTTCAAACAAAAACTAATCAAAAGAGATAGGCAAATAGACCACGTACGCATTAAGTAGAAAATATACCATAAGCATATTGCAATTCTAAATATTTATGTACCAAACACAAGGGCACCCACATTCATAAAAGACAAAATATTACAGCTAAAATACTGACCCTCACATATTAATGGTGGATGACTGCAATACCCTACTTTCACCAATAGACAGGTCATCTAGACTAAAACTAAATAGAGAAATGCTGACATTATAAACCAAATGGATCTAACAGATATTTACAGAACATTTCACCCAAACACAAAAGAATATACCTTCTCAGCACCTCATGAAATTTTCTCCAAAATTGATCCCACACTCAGAAACAAAGCAAGTCTTAACAGATATAAGAAAGCTGAAATAATGCCCATCATTCTATCTGACCACCATGGATGAAAGCGGGATATCAACAGCAGCACAAACAACAGAAAGTATATACACTTGTGGAAACTTAACTCACTACCAAATGAAAAAAATGGGTCAAGACAGAAATTAAGAAGGAAATGTAAAACCTTTGAGAATTGAATGGAAATGAATACACAACACACCCCAAACCTGTAGGGCACAATGGTGGCAGTTCTAAGAGTCAAGTTCATAGCATTAGGTACCTACATCAAAAATCTGGAGAGATGTCACATTAGTGACGTACAGACACACCAGAACACCCAAGAACAACAAGAAAACCTAACATACAAAAACAGATGGCAAGAAATAATCAAACTCAGTGTTAAAATCAATGAAATGAAATAAAAAAAAGTGAAGAGTTTGAGAAAAATTAACAAGATTGACAACTTCCTAGCCAAATTAATTAAAATTAACAGGGAGAAGATATAATTAATAAAACTAGACATGAAAAGTAGGACATTACAACAGACATCAAAGAAATTCAGAGATTCATAGGACATACTTTAAAAAATCTGTATTCTACCAAACTGGAAAACTGAAAAAATATCAAAGAATTTCTTGATATATGACCTACCAAATTTAAATAAAAATCAAATAAGCAACTTAAATTGATTCATAAGCATTAGTGAAACAAAAGCACCAATTAAAAGTCTCAGAACCATAAGAACCCAGGAACAGTTGGATTCAGTGCAGAATTCTACCAGACCTTCAAAAAACAATTAATGCCAATACTCCTCAAATTATTCTGCAAAAAAGAAACAGAAGGTCATTTCCTATTTCTTTTTGTGAAGCCACTAATATCCTGATACCAAAACCATACAAAGACCCAACCAAAATAAAATCATAGCCCAATATCCCATATGAACACAAAGGGATGCGAAAATTCTCAATAAAGTACTTGCAAACCTAATCCAAGAACACATCAAAAAGATTTCTAACATGATCAAGTTGGCTTCATCCCTAAGATAGAGAGATGGTTTAACCTATGTAATTCAATAAACGTAATCCACCACATTAACATACTGAAAGACAAAAACCATAGGACCATCTCATTAGATACAGAAAATATCTGACAAAATCCAACATCCCTTCATGACAAAAGTTCTAGCAAAATATGAAATATAAGAGACATACCTCAATGTAATAAAGGTAATTTACAGCAAGCCTACTGCCATCATCAACTTAAACAGAGACTCAAAGCATTTCCACTAAAATCAGGAACAAGATTACTCTCTCCATACCCATTCAATATAGTCCTTAAAGTTTTAGCGAGAACAATAAGACATATGAAGGATATCAAGAAGATAAAAATAGGAAAGGAACAAGTCAAAATATCTTTATTTGCAGATGAAATGATTTTACACATAAAAAAGCCTAAAAATTCCACCAGGAAACTTCTAGAGCTGATAAACACTTTCAAGAAAATAACAGGGTACAAAATTAACACATAAAATCAGCTGCCTTCCTATATATAAATGACAAACTGAGAAAAAAAATCAGGGAAACAACACCTTTCATAAGTCTCAGTAAATAAATAAAATAAATTGGGATACCTCTAACCAAGAAAGTGAAAGACAAGTATAATAAAAACTTTAAGACATTGAAGGAAAAATTGAAGAAGACACCAGAAAATGGAAAGATCTCCCATACTCATGAATTGGAAGGATTAATAAATGTGAAAATGGCCATTTTTTATACTAAAAGCAATCTATAGATTCAATGCAATCCCCATAAAAATTGGAATACAATTTTTCACAGAAGTTGAAAAAGCAATTCTAAACTTCATATGGAAACACACACACATGCTGAATAATAAAAGAACTGTTGGAGGTAAAACTACCCTGATCTCAAATTGGACTACAGAGCTATAATAACAACAACATGGTACTGGAATAAAAACAGACATGTTTATCTAAAGAATTGAATTGAAGACCCAGACATAAGTTCACACACCTATGGACACCTTGTTTTTCATAAAGAAGCCAAAAACACACTGGAGGAGTACAGCATCTTCAACAAATGGTGCTAGTCAAACTGTATGGTTGCATGTAGAAGAATGAAAATACATCCACATCTATCACCTGCCTCTAACTCAACTCCAAATGTACTACAGACCTCAACATATGACCAGATACTCTGAATCTGATAGAAGAGAAAGTGGGGGATATTCTTGAACTCATTGGCACAAAAAGGATTTTCTGAACATGACACCAATAGCACAGGCATTAAGACTAACAATTAATAAATGGGACCTCATGAAACTGAAAAGCTGTACTGAAGTACAGTCACAGACACCATCATTCGGACAAAACAGCAGCCTGCAGAATGGAAAAAGATACATCTAATAGAGGGCTAGCATCTAGAATATACAAAGAACTAAAAAACTGAACATAAAGAAAACAAATAACTCAATTTAAAAAATCAGGTATCAATCTAAACAGAATTCACAAAGGATGAAACACCAAGTGGCTGAGAAACACATAAAGAAATGTTCAATTTCCTTAGCCATCAGGATGCAGATTAAAACTACTGTGAGACAACTGGGTGGTGGTGGCGGACGCCTTTAATCCCAGCACTCGGGAGGCAGAGGCAGGAGGATCTCTGTGAGTTCGAGGCCAGCCTGGTCTACAGAGCAAGTTCCAGGACAGGTTCCAAAGTTACACAGAGAAACTCTGTCTCGGGGAAAAAAACAAACAAACAAAACAAAACAAAACAAAACAAAAAACCCTACTGTGAGACTTCAACTTACCCAAGTCAGTGCCCAAGGTCAATAGAACACATGACAGCACTCGCTGATGAGGATGTAGGGAGAGGGAAACACTTATTCATTGCTAGTGGAAGTGAAAACTGGTACACACCCTATGGAAATCAGTATGGAGGTTCCTCAGAAAGCTGAAAATTGACATACCACAAGATCCAGCTATTCTACTCTCGGGCATACAGTCAAAGGACTCTACATCCTATTACAGAGATGCTTGCTCATTCGTGTTAACTGCTGCTCCATTCATAACAGCCAGAAATTGGAAACAGCCTAGATGTCCATCTGATAAATGAATAAAGCTGGAAAAAAAATCATCCTGAATGAGGGAACCTCACATCCCAGAAAATAAATAGTCTATGTTTTCTCTTATATGTGGATATTAGCTTGTAAGCTTTTGAAATGTATGCTACAAAACAAATAACACAGAGGTTAGGTATCTCATAAGGGACTGGGGGGAGGGGAAAGGCTTTCCAAGGAAGGGAAACAGAATATAGTGTTATGGAGAGATAAAGGAAAAACTAATAGGAGAATTAAATAGGGAAGGAGATGGGAGTGACGGGTAAAGGCAGAGACATGGGAAGGGACAACTAACACTAAAAGGCTTTTGAAAAACCATATAGAAACCTACTACTGTAGAAGCTTCCTAAGATAGACACATATAAGAAAGGAATCTAAATGGTGACACCAAATATAAGGGAGACAATGCCCCAACTAGGTAGCTTATGACACCAAGTAAAACATCCAGTGCAAGGGACGGGTTACTTCTTGTCATGTCCTTTGCCAAAGGTCTCTACAGGAACTCCCAAACATCATAGACTCTTGCCAAGGCTATTGGCCGTTTTCTACAACCTGACGGTAAAGCACTATTGCTGAAGACAACTGTGGTGGTTTGAAGGAAAACGGCCCCCAAAGGGAAAGGCACTATTAGGAGGTGTGGCCTTTTGGAGGAAGTGTGTCACTGAGGTGGTGGGCTTGGAGGTCTCCTATGCTCAAGCTATGCACATTGTCACAGCTTACTTCCTGTTGCCTGCAGATCAAGATGTAGGACTCTCAGCTCCTTCTCCAGCACCATGTCTGTCTGCATGCTGCCATGTCTTGTCATGTTAAATCTTTTCCTTTGTAAGAATCGCCATGGTAATGTTGTCTCTTCACAGCAATAGAAACCCTAACTAAGACAGAAGTTGGTACCAGGGACTGGGGTATTTCTGTGATAGGCTTGATCATGCTTTTGTTTGGAAGAATTTGGTCTTTGGGTGTTTGGGTTAGGAAAGCAGTGGAATGCTCTAAGCACTGCTTTATGGGCCATAATAGCAGGAGCATGGAAGACAGTGGTACTGGGAGTTATTTGAACTGTGAGGACCTAGAGATTGTTCGTGTGATATTTTGGTGAAGAATATGGCTGCTTTTGCCCTTGTCTGAAGAGTCTGTCTGAGGCTAAAGTGAAGAGATTTGGATTAATTTTGTTGGCAGAGGAAATCTCAAACAGCCTACTACAGACTCTGTCATGTGGTTATTAGTGTTCATGCTTATAAAGATTTATAATGAAAAGGAACAAGTTGAGCAGGGAAAAAAATGAAATGTACAATTTGAGGAGAAAGGGAGCACCAGGAAGTGGAATGGAGCTAAATCCTGTGATCAAGGAGACAAACAGATTAAGAAATGGAATAAAGAGAGTGGTGACCTCAGGGCAAGATGTCACCCACCTAATTTTCCAACTTGTGAAAAGGAATTCAGTAAAAGCTTAGAGCAGGGTGTGGTGGTGCACACCTTTAATCCCAGCACTCCAGAGGCAGAGCCTGGTGGATCTCGGAGTTTGAGGCCAGCCTGGTCTACAGAGCCAGTTTCAAGACAGCCAAGCTTAGGAAGTGAAGCCATATCATATACGACAACAGAAACCCTAACTAAGCCTCTTACATATGTCATCGAATAATTAAGAAGTCAAGCTAGTACCTAACTAGAAGCTTTACCTCCACTGACTAGCAGTCATGGTGCTGGAAGGTACGCTGTATGCTACTAAAGGAGAAATGTAATCATCAATATCACCCAGCTGCAAATCTTACAACCTAGAACATTGACCTGCCTGCAAGACACATTGGTGCAAAAATGGCACAAATGTTCCACCTAAGTTTTTATTGGATTTCAAGCCCAGTCCATAAAATGGGACCCATACTTAACATACTAAACTTGCCAAGAACCTGAGTCAGATCATGGGCCTAGAGATATATAAATACTAATAAATACTATTTTTCTGCTAAAGGAACAGAATAATAAAAGAACTCATAGTGACACACTGCTATCCCCATAGATCAGTGCCTGGCTCAAAGTTCATCAGAAAAGCTTCTTCAATAGATGGAAATTAACAGAGAGCCACCACTGGTCAGTGTGAAGACACTGAGCAACTTTCAAACACTTATTCCTAAAAAGATGTCTTCATCAAAGCCCTCCCCATTCAAGGCTCAAAAACCTATGCAAAAGAGGAGACAGAAAGACTGTAAGAGGGAGAGAGGACGCCACAGCAAGTTTCTTCAAGACACAACAGGACCGATATACATATGAACTCACAGAGTGTGGTGGCACACAAAAGACCTGCACAGATTCAAGACTGACAGGGTCCCAGCACTCAGAGGAGGAAGTGGACATGGACTCTCACTTCTAACCAAGAAGCTATCTGCAATGGATACCTGTTGGTAAAGGAAAATTGATTTTCTCCAACAGAGTCTCATCGGGTACTTTTAAATCACATACCATGGCAGGCCCTATGCCCAGGAGTAAGTAGTTGGCTAATACAAAACAAACTCAATGGTATTTCTGTGGACTTCTTGTTTCATTTGGCTTTGTTTTAAAGTGTGTGTATGTGTATGTGTGTGTGGTGTGTATGTGTGTGTGTATCTTACTAATCTGTTGCTGCTTGTTTTGTGGGGTTTTTTAGGGGCATGTTTCTCGGTTTTGTTGTTTATTGTTGTTTTTGCTTGGTGTTTTGTTTTGGTTTTTTGAAAGTGAAAGAGCATAAAGATGAGCAGCGCCGGGCGGTGGTGGCGCACGCCTTTAATCCCAGCACTCGGGAGGCAGAGGCAGGCGGATCTCTGAGTTCGAGGCCAGCTTGGTCTCCCAAGCGAGTTCCAGGAAAGGCGCAAAGCTACACAGAGAAACCCTGTGTCGAAAAACCAAAAAAAAAAAAAAAAAAAAGATGGGCAGGGTATGGAGGTAGGGGGAACCTGGGAGAAATCGGGAGTTGGAGGAGGGGAAAAACATGATCAAAATATATTATATAGAAATTTTTTTTCACTTGAAAAAAATCTGCTAGATCTGAACTAGTTTGCAAAGAGAAAAACGATAGAAAAAGATCAATAAAGGTTTATAGACCAACTAAACTCTGGCCACAAAGCCACAAAAACAGCATTTAGAATACTTAGGAAACACAGAAATTGCTTAGACTCTAACCTTTCTAATGTTGCATTCCTTATTATACAGTTCCTCATGCTATGGTGACTTCCAATCATAAAATTATTTCATTGCTACTTCATAACTGTAATTTTGCTATTGTTATGAATCATAATGTAAAAATCAAATAGTCAAGATACCTGATATGCAACCCCCAAAGGGGTCACAACCCACAGGTTGAAGCTCAAACTGGACTAGGGCCTGCATCCTAAATGAACCCTGTACTAATGTGTGTGTAGGTCTCCAGGAGTCATGTCTAAAGAACTAGCAAAAGTTTGATTCAAAGACCTGGGTTCAAATTTTGGCTTTGCTATTTCTGTCTGTTTCACAGTCAGCGAGGCAGGCATTTAGCCCACTGCCTGCTATATACTTTACTTTTTTAAGCCTCTGTTCCATTATCTATGACCTTAGAGACTTTTAAGTGGTCTATGAAGTATATATGAAACACTTGTAGAATGTAAGTAAATACTCAGTACACATTAACTGCAATCATTATTATAATTTTTAGTCAGTTTCACTAGCCAATCAATGACCAGTTACATATAATATTGTAATACTACATATAATAAAACAGTTTCCACTAGGAAAATGAGAAAAGTTAGACTCTATCCTCAAATACAAAAGCTTTAGTCCATCAGTGGTCTAATTCTTTTGTTACGGAATGACAAATAATAACTTTGTGGCATGAATGGATATTATGGATCACAAATTGTCATATGATTTATATTTTATAACCATTCCTGAGCTGTTTTTACAGTCGGAAATCCAGGGGGCTTGAAATGCAGTTCAGTAGTTAAGAGAGTGTACTGTTCTTGCAGAGGAGCTAGGTTTGGTTACCAACATTCACATTAGGCAGCTCACAATTACCCCCACTCCAGCTTGCGGGGCTCTAACACCTTCTTCTGGCCTCTTGGCACCTGCACTTGGAGCACATACCCACAATGCACACATACACACACATACATACATACATACATACACTGAAAAAAGAATATAAGTCCCAAATCAGGGAAGGTAGCTGAAGTTGGTATAACAGTAAGAGATGTAAAAGAAGTCTGTACTACATGGATTTCTCCTTTCCAAAGTCTAAACTAACTTATATGATGAAGAGGCTTATGGTCCTTTATCTTACCAAAGTGAAAATTAACACTTCTTTCATTGTCAGTAATGTGAAGGTGTGCAGAACACACCCACAGTGAGTCATGGGTGTGTTGGCAAATAACCACCAAGTGAAAGCAAGCAAACAAAATCACCTGAAGCGATTCACAACCAAGTAGGCAGAAGGCTGTGGGTCCTGACACTTTCCATTATCCCTGAGGAGGTTAAGTGACAGCAAACTCTTTCTGTTTCTCCCAGAGCTGTAAAGGATCGTTTGGTTTCATACTGGGAAGAGAAGAAAGCACAGAGCTCCTGGGTTTGGCTTTAACTTCAGATGCTGCCAGTTATTAGCAGCGTGACTTGACCAAGAACCCCAACAGGTCTAGTCTTTAGTATTTCTACTTCACAAAAGAATAACAGCACTGAAATGAGCTGATGTCTGTGAATGTTCCTTAAGAAGCCAAAAACTGAAAAAAGCTCATGATGTCACAGCACTTCATCAACAACCTGACAAAACCTGCCAGCAGCAAACCACTGCCATATTACTCTTACAGCTAGAATCCACAGCTGCACATCAGTACTTCTGACTAACATTCTGAGATGAAAAGCAGTCAGTATATCACATCATTAAATCACCTTTGGACACTGAGGACAGAAAAGTGCATTAAAGTTAATATAGGAAAAGAAAACAAGAGTGCTCGTAAGACTGTCTTAGTATTTGACAATGGTAGGTCAGAATATGAAGAGACCACAAGAATATCAATAAAAGAGAAAAACCATTTCTAATAATTCATCTGAGTGATTCAATGTCATTTAATTTTACTTTACTCACCTGTAAAAATAAGTAACTGGGTAGAACATTGTCAAATGAAGGGCTGAGATATATGGGTTCTGTCATTCTTATGCCTATACCTCTAAAAAGTAAGAAATTAAACATTAGTCTTTATAGGTTATATAGTATATATTTCTAGGAACACCCACTATGACACATCAAATATAAACTGTTCTTCATTTTTAAGACTTCTTTTATTTAACAACAAATTACATAGTCCTGTGGATTTTTTTTTTTATTTTATAGGAGAGGCAATCCAAATAAATAAATAAATAAAGTTACATAACTATTTTAGTAAGCACAAGAGCTCCTTTAAAGAGGTCAACAAATTAAAAAGGAAACAAGACCTAATTCTTATTGCTTCGTTCTAATCTTTCTGGTAGCACAAACAGGGAAATACCGACACTCAGGCTGATGTTGAGCACTGACAAAGGCAGGACCCTGCTCTACGCCATCTTTTTAAAGACAAGCTGCCCAGTACACCCAGTATACCCTGTACTGACACTGTCCCCAGTTGACCTTCTCTACCTCTGTCCCATTTCCCTAGTGGCAGTGGAGATTCTGGGACAGGAAGGGCTGGGAACAGGAAGGGCATGACGAACAGTGATTCATAAAGACAAACACTGCACCTGAGAGGCGTGCTCCATAACTATCAAAGCAGGAGAGAGCTCACAAGCACTGGCAGAGAGAACCGACAGGCTTTTTGAAGAATGGCTACCTTTTACTCCCACCAGAAAAGCAAATATGGTTCAGCACATCACTAGAAACACTGCATCAAATGAGAGGCTGAGGAGCACTCTATTACTCTTCAACTAAAGTGGGCAGTCAAAGCTACCAACTTCCTACTACACATAACTATATCAACAAAACATTCCAAGGAGAAAAAAACCCAGTTCTAGACACTTGCCAAGTTTTTCTTTCTTAGACCTTTAGAGGCTAATCATCTGTTTCTTCAGGAGAATTGATTTCATTCACATAGGAAAACTGCTCCAATGTGACAAACTGTCCAGGAATGAGGGCTCTGGCCCCCTTCTAAACAGCTCAATTCAGAGTGCTTAGCATTGTGTGCCAGCTGCCAACTTTGGAGTAATTGTGCTCCACGGCACTCCTAAAGCTGAAGAAAGCAAAGCGGGGCCTTCTTTGTTCACGGCTTCAATCTACTTAGTGCAACCAACATCCAGATATGATTTAGAACTAATTCTATTTCACTGTGGCTTGAACAAATTGAAACATTTAGTTTTGACGACAAACATTCATCAGTGCTACATTTCAAGTCTAATTTACTTTTGCTTAAAATAATTTTTTATATTTGATTCACATTAAAATTAAACTTTTCTTTGATAAAATGAGAATGTTTGAAAAGTAATCTAATTCTGTATTAAGATAAGTATTGTTCTTCAAAGTTTAAACAATTAAAATCTAAAAGGACAAGTAAAATTCTTAAACAATTACAGTGTGATCAGTCACTCACCCGGGCTTTTTGTTTTGTTTTGCATTGCTGAGGACTGAACTAGGGCCTCAGGCAGAGCAGCGCTGCACCCTATCCCTGAGCTTTGTCCACATTCTACTGCTTTGGTTTTTAATCCACTTACCCTTTTTGACCAAAAAAGAGCTCTTTCCACAAATCATGGAAATATGAGCTCATTTTTTCCAGTTGAAGTCATTTAAAAATTTATGTAGTAAAACAAAATACACCTTTTCACTCTTTAGAGCTTTTTGAACCACAGAAAGGATGCTATTTCCCGCACAGAGCTCGGTGACATACTTCAGATCAGGTATCCCATTGAAGATATCTTTACGGCTTAGTTCAGAAATTCCATTTCCAAGAAATACTTTAGTTCCATCAAATTCTTTGGCTCCTTTCTTACATTTCCCTTTAATATCAGAATATACGGAAATAACATCTCCAGCTTTCATAACTAAGTTAAAGAAGAAAATCATACTGTTAATCCATGCTTTGGCAGACTAGTAAAAATCCTTCAAGCTAAAATGGTTACCTGTAGAGACATCAATTATGGACAAGAAACAATCCAAACTGGCTCATTATCTCAGCATAATCCTCAATAGCAACTCAACTCTTAGCTTTTAAACATTCCCTAACATCTAAATGGACAAGTGATTTTCATTACAAACACAGAAATGGTACTCAAACCATTGATCTAAATCTTCAACTAAACAGGAAGTATCATCTATGACTTATTTCCCCAAAATCTAATACAAGTAAAAGTTATTATATAAGTCTTAGTATCATGACTCAACATTCTAAGTTGCCTACAAAAAGATTCAACAAATAATGTACACTAAAAAAGAAGCCAGGGCCATGCTAGCAATCAGGCCAGCTGGCAATCATTTTCCAGATCATCATACACACGGTGGGTGATGTCCAGGAACTGAACACGTCTGTAATAGATCTAAACTAGTGCTTCCTGATACAAGCCCAGTAAGGTCCCACTGAAGCAGCAAAGCATATTTAATTCAAAATCACCAAAGTGAACCCATGAAGAACATCAAGTTCATCCCACTGTCTAGGATTCTGGATGTCACCCAGACAAATGTCCTGAGACTAGATAACGGTTTTAAGGCAGTGAAGCCAGGAACAGAAAATGGAGCTTCACTACCTTTTGTAAAAACATGTCTGTGCACATATGCATCCATGCTTGTGCCATGTGTACGAGGGAAGCTGCAGAGGCTAGAGTTACAGGCAGTTGTGAGCAACCTGACATAGTGGAAAGGGAACTCTGGTCCTCTGTAAGAGCAGCAAGTGCTCTTAACTATGAACATTCAGTCTCCTTCACTATCATTTTACATTCTATATTTCTCTGTTCCCTAGAGAAATATCATCATAATGGCTCTCATGTGGAAAAGCAGAACAGTGACAAAAAGTTTTATGTGGATGCCTAATTGTCTTAAGTTCTGCTTCCTACGGCTGTGACAAAAGCCACTTAAGGAGAAAGGGTCAATGGCTCATGGTTCCAGGTTCCAGTCCATCACTGTGGGGAAATCAAGGCAGCAAGAACTTGAAGCTGCTAGTCACATCACCTCCAGTCAGGAGCAGAGAGCAACTAATAAATGTACACATGCTAGCTAGCATTCAGCTTGCTTTCTCCACTCCTAGACAAGCCAGGATCCCATTTCCTAAGGAATTCTGCCAATATCAGGCAAGCTTCCCCACCCCAGTTAACATTATCATGACAATCCACCTCAGATATGCCACAAGTCAGGGGATCTAGACAATTCCCCATTGAGTCCCTTCCCAAATGACTCTACATTATATCAATAACAATTCAAATTAACCATCACACTTATTTTTAGAGGACAAAATCCTCCACAGAAAATGTTGGGAAATACGTAACAAAGGCGGAGTTAATCTATGTAAATTCCAACTGATCACACTCGTGAATTGTAGGGTGCTCCAATTCTTATACCTACATTTGGAAGCTGCCACAATTCCTGGAACGTAGACATGGGCTCCTCTCAATACTGCATTGCCGCACTGCGCTCCAACAGTCACTTCACACTGTTGCTTTTCTATGTTCTTTCTAGGAATATTTAAACACAAAGAAGAATAATATTCTTCTACTGCCATAAGCTTTTACATGTTTCATTAGAGATAGTAGTAGATGGATATGATCAATACACACAGTATAAATACATAAAACTTTAAAAAAGTAAAATATTATTAAAAAATACTTCCTATACATAGCCTGTTAAGTCTTGATTTTCCTGAATAAATCACAAAGAAAATGCTGAAAAAGAAAGATGCATACAAAGCAGCGGTTTAAAAAGCAGGGGAGAAAAGGTAAAAGAATGGCCCTTGAGAAAAGAAAACACAAAAAGGCCAGCAGGAGAGACGACTCGGCAGGTAATGGCAGCTGCAGCCAGGGCTGGGGTCCTGAATTCCATACCCCTGGGTCCACGTGGTAGGAGACATCTGATTTCTGCACGTTTTCCTCTGACCACCCCCACCCGCCCCCACACACAGAGAACTGAAAAAAAGAAAGAAAAAGAAAAAGAGGGCCCTCTGGTGGAAAGAAGGCAAGTGGCCTGAGAAGCTGCTGGTCATTTAACAAGCAATACTGTTTTCATAACAGCATTAGGAGTTAAATAGATTTTGCTGCCTTCAAAACCTAAAGGACTATAATACAAAAGGAATGAAAATACTTCTAAGGTGGTATATTGTTGCATGGTAAATTATGAATATTTTAAGCTAAACAAAAGAAAACAAATTATCCTTCCTTCATTTGCTGCTCAGCCTTCAGTTGTCCACGTTCTCACATCCAGATCATTCTTTCCTCACACCACTAATCCTGGCATCATTCCTAAGAGGGAAAACTCTTCCTGACAAACACTCAACAGTCCTGAGCACTGCATTCCCAGTGAACTTGCCTGGCTGGCCGTATTTCTCAGGTGCTGCCACCACGCACTGGGGAGTAAACCGAGTGTTTCCCATCCTTCCCCTAAGATGGCTAATGACCAAATCTCACAGCACTTATCAACCTCACACCTTCCTGGTCCCATGCATTCACATTCTGTGCCTACTTCTTAAAGAGGCTTATTCCTCCACCTTCAAAACATGCCACCATGTATTACTCACCCCATATGCTAGTCACTGGCAATCTTAACCCACAGTTAGACACAGTGCTATGAGACTTGGAGACCCAACATATCAGGAAGGTAACTTGTTAAAAGAGCAGACTGAACACCACAGTGAAACCAGTCCCCAAAACCCAAAGAACAACAGCAAAATATCCTTAGCATTTCATATTTCAAGATTTAGAACTGGCATTTCTACTGATGTAGAAATAACTACACATAGATGAACCACAGTCACTCCAACAAATACCATCCAATTTATTGCCTATATACGCCTTAAATTCTTGGCATGAAAGCAGGTCTTTTCATGCTCAGTCTTGAATGAAATATACCTAGATAATTAAACTAGAAGGCTCAGAGCTATGATCTACAGATGTCTCCATATGTTCACCTGTTATAAACTGTAATTCTCAGTACAACAATATTATAAGCATAGGATCTCTGCCTTCATGAATGGATGGAGGCTGCTCTAGGGTTTGCAGAAATGGGCTCCCTCTCACTTAGGCTCATACCCTCCACCACATGAAGCTACAGCAGGAAAGTCAGGTGTCAGCACCTTGGTCTTAGAATTGCCAGCCTCTAGAACTGTGGGAAGCAAACTGGTGTTCTTTATTACCTGATCTCCAGCATTTACAATAACACAGACTAAGACACTCTGCACAATCCTAACCCTTTTGCAAAGTGAGAGTCGTGGTGTGTCTATCTGATAGGTCTCCTAAGCCCATTACTCAATTTCCCAACTTACGTCTTTGTTTGCTTCATCTATTCTTTACAGCATTAGATGGGTGTTGGTTTCTGTCTTAGTTAGGGTTTCTACTGCTGTGAAGAGACACCATGACCACACCAACTCTTATAAAAGGAAAAACATTTAATTGGGGTGGCTTACATTTTCAGAGGTTTAGTCCATTATTATCATAGTGCAACATAGTGTCGGAGAAGTAGCCGAGTACCCTACATCTTGACTTGCAGGCAACAGGAAGTGGTCGGAGGCACTGGGCTGTATATTGAACATATATGAGACCTCAAAGCCCGCCTCCACAATGACACACTTCCTCCAACAAGACCACACCTACTCCAACAAGGCCACACCTAATAGTGCCTATGAGCCTATGGGGGCAATTACATTCAAATTTCCACAGTTTCATTCTCAAGTGTCTAGATACACATTTTTGGGAGGCTTTCAGTTTTTTGGTATTTGTTTTGTTTTGCTTTTTTTTCCACTTGGGACTTCAGGCTTGTAGTTCCTAAAGCTGTCTTTCACAACTGTGGAGAGTTCCTAGTCCTCACATTTTTCTTACTACTGTCTTTCACCAATTATTTCTATTCTTTACATCTGGAACCCAGGCTGCCTTTTCCTTTCTGTTCTTAAATTGCTTTCATATTTCTAAGTTCTTTGTCTCTGCTGCACTGTATTTAATTTCCTCAGAATCATCAGCTAGATCAGTAATTTTTTTTCTTTTGGTTTCTCAAAACAGATACATTTGAAGGCTGTGTCTAAATTTAACTTATGAAATAAGTGCTTAATTTCAATGATACTTGATTTCTGTATCAACTTGTTTTTCCTCTTAAGTCTTTTATGCCTAATCATTTTAAGAAAGCCATTATGTGTCTACCAGATAGATCTAATTTGTTAAAGTTTTGGGGGAAATTCCCCTGCCATTTACTGTACACACTGTTTTCTCACGGTGGATTGATTCCTAATACAGTGTGAAGTGAAAAGTATGTGGCATGGATTCAGAACATGTGAAGACAGAACAGTTGGGCTTGATTTCTACCTCTCAAGAACTGACAAAAATCAAACATCTGTGGCAATTTCCCAGATTGAAGGTTCTAAGACAACTGCAGTAGTCAGAAGAAAACTCTTAAGACTCTGGCAGATCTGCAACCATTCTGCATTCTCAGAAGGATTTTTCCTCAAATCTAGATCTTACAATGAGACACCTTCTTCCTAATTACTATGTTAGGCTGACTCCTGGATAGTCTTCATTGCCAGCATTAACCCATTGCTAAAACCAAAAACCATACATTTGGAAAACCAGCCATTAGCCAGCTTTTCCCAAAGCCCAGCTCCCTAATATTAGCTCAAGTTCTTCTAGCTGGTCCTGTTTATTCTTATTAACTCCTCACTTTCACTCATGTTCTTCATTGGCTTTACATTTTATGAAACACTTTACTCTCTCTATTTAGGATTCCCAAAAGTGTACAGCAAAAGCCTTTTCAGATTATCAAGTTTACTATATTATTAAAACTAAAAGACTGTAATAACTTCCTAGCTGGTCTACAGTTTTGCAATTCATGTTCTTGTGAAAAAAATTTCTTGCAATTTCAGTTGTAACCTGATCTAAAAAATGCAATGAATGCTAAATATATGGATATACATTTATATTTATAATAAACTTCAGAAACTCCTTTACTATGAGAATAACAGTTTGATTAAACTTTCCATTTATTTTTTAACAATTTTTTTTTCATTTTTTTAATGTGTATTGATGTTTTGCCATGGGTGTCCATACCCTGGAACTGGAGTTGCAGACAGTTGTGAGCTTCCATGTGGGTGCTGGAAATTTAACCCAGGTCTTCTGGAAGAGCAGTCAGAGCTCTTAACTGCTGAGCCATCTCTCCAACACTTCCCCCAATTTATTTTTAAATGCTTACAATACAACCACTGAACTCATTTCACGAGGCACTATTTCATGAGTAACTTCTGCCAGTGTTGTTCCTAAGCCGCAGCTCTAATTACTACCCTTATTCCCAGTCTTTGGCTGCTATGCTTTTAGTGAAAACAAAAAGCAGTCCTCTGCATTTCCTAGCCTGCCTCTCTCAACTTCTTGACTTCACCTGCCCTTCTGAAAACCAACTTAGTAGTCAAATGTGAGCACTTTCAAGGCTCACCACATCTTTTCATGCCTCTGTGTCTTTGCTTTTATTCTCTCCTTATTCAGCACACCCTTGCACTCCCTATCTCCTCCATTACTAATTACTAATCATCTTTAAGTAACTGAAATAAAACATTTGCCAATCCCTATGATCTCAGACCGCCCTAGTCTGTCTCTAATGGCACTTTCCTTATACTTCTAAATGGAAAGCCTAACACTTGCTCCAGAGTCCCCTGACTGCAGACTCAACAACTAACTGATGTCTCATCTTTGTAACCCTACATGCCCTACATACAGCACAAATTCAGAACCTCTTGTGAAATGAGACTCTTCAGAGTGTTAACAGGAAAGTTAAGGAGAGAGCAGAAGATGGCTCAGTGGATAAAAGCACTCGCTCCCCAGAACTCACTCCTGCAAGTTCTCCTGTGATTTCTACACTCAAGCCCACACACATACACATAAAAAAAAAAAATTAAAGAAAGGAGAGACATTCGGGAAGACTTTGTGCTACATGGAACCTGTGCCTACATGGTACCAAAAGAGTAATCTTAATAAGCATAAGGCAGATTTAAAGGATGCATGAAAGCCAGGCAGTGGTGGCACACACCTTCCCAGCACTTGGGAGGCAGAGGCAGGTGGATCTCTGTGAGTTCGAGGCCAGCCTGGTCTACAAAGCAAGTTCCAGGGAAACCCTGCCTCAAAAAATAAAAAACAAACAAACAAAAAAAAAAAACCAAAGGGTGCACAAAAGGGGAAATATTTCAAATATGTCTCTGTGTCTTCAAATACACTTAAGAAAAAAACTCAAAGAGACAGAACAATGAAAATATAAAACAATAAAAACATACTGTAGCTAGAGTTTTCCTGCCTGGCCCACGTCAGGATAAACCTCTTTCACCTGCCAGTCCCACAGCCGCTCAGACCCAACCAAGTAAACACAGACTTATATTGCTTACAAACTGTATGGCCATGGCAGGCTTCTTGCTAACTGTCCTTATAGCTTAAATTAATCCATTTCCATAAATCTATACCTTGCCATATGGCTCGTGGCTTACCGGCATCTTCACATGCTGCTAGTCCTGGCGGTGGCTGGCAGAGACTCCCTCCGCCTTCCTGTTCTTTTAATTCTCTGTTAGTCCCGCCTATACTTCCTGCCTAGCCACTGGCCAATCAGTGTTTTATTAGCAACACATTTGCCATACAGAACATCCCACAGCAACATACTGTTTTAGCTTAGGAAACAAATGGCAGCAAAATTTCTGAAATCAAATTTAGTTAGAAACAGGTATGAACTGCTAACTCTTAATGAAATATATACAATGCACATGCACTGTTCTAGTCAATTACTGAAGCCCCCCCTCCCCCCAAGTCCTGCAGCCAGCAAAGGATTTTAGTTCCCACTAGAGAAACCAGAAAAACAAAGCAGGAAGACATAATATACTATTGGCAAAGGGCCACTTTTAAAATAGTTCGTGTCCAAGGCATGCAGCAGCCTCTGAACAGTAGCTCATGCCATGAGAATTAACTCTGAGACTGCTTACACAATTCTAAATAGTCACTCTTGCCAACAATGATAAATTGTCTTCGTTCCCATAAAGTAAAAACCCTAATTAAATTCTACTCATTAACAGCAACAAACTAAAACTTAGTGTGCTATATATAGCATGCCTAGCATCCCAGCACAGAGAGGCAGAGACAAATGGATGGAGTTGGAAGCCAGGCTGTGCTGGCTGTACAGCCTACCTATTTACATACCTCATATTGTATGTGAGGAGAGAAAAGAAAACACAGAAAATTAAATGAAAGTAAGATTATTATTACATAATGAGACAGCCAAAAGCTGAAGCTAATTCTGCATCCACAGAAAAAAATGTAAACCAAACGGCCTGTGATTACCATCTACTGTAGCCACTGCATCAGAATTAAGAAGCAGAATCAACATGGGTTGTCCTGTAAGGTAGAAGAATAAAAAAGTTTTCCAAGCTGCTCAAAGTGCTGTACATTGTGGTAGACTGGGTCTTGGCTAGGCAGCTGGATATATATATAGCAATATTTAGCAAACTAGACACAGACCATGCCTCTACAATGAGTATATAAATTGCACCTCTGTTCAACTGTGTAGTCTGTAAAATCAAATTTTAATTACAAAACTAATACATGTTTATAATAAAAAAATTCTATAAATAAAAGTATCCATTTCTCTGAATCTAACCTCCTTAGCATAAACCACTATTCATAGGTAGATGTGGTATATCTAGACATTTTCTATATATAATAAACAAAATGTATAGCTTTCTGTTTAAGTGCTAAATATTATAATTATTCTAAATGAGGCAGTTAGCTTTTGATAGTTAACAGATCATAAACATCTCATATTGCTTCACAAAACCCTGCCATCTTAATGGTTGCATATTTCATAGCATGGATCAAGCAAAGCATAATTTATAAAATCATTGTTTTGTTACTATCAAACTACTTCAAAGCTTTAGCAATACGAGCATTTTTATATTTACCATAACTCAAGTTTACATATTTTATAGCATAATTAGGGACTTTAATGTACTACCTGGGAAGAAATCCTCATTACAATATGCAAGCCTCTTTTTCAATTTTCAAAAATACATCTTCCAAATATGTTAATGAGGAGAACTAGGTAATCAATAAGTTGACATAATTGTTAAGTATAAAATTTTACAAACCCAATTATGAAATATAATACTTTATGTATTTATTTATTTTGTAACTCAAAAAACATTTTAATGCTGGAATCTCATAAGAAATGTAAGTAGCTGGGTGTGGTGGCACATGCCTTTAATCCCAGCACTCAGGAGGCAGAGACAGGTGGATCACTGTGAGTTCAAGGCCAGCCTGGTCTATAGAGTGAGTTCCAGGACAGCCAGGACTACAGCCGGAGAAACCCTGTATCAAAAAAACAAATTAAAAAAAAAAAAAAAAGAAAGAAGTAAACGGGCTGGGAAGATGGCTCAGCAGTGGAGAGCCCTTGTTGCTCCTGTAGAGAAGCCAGGTTCAGTCCCGGCATTCACACAGCAGCTTCCAACTGTCTCTAACTGCAGCTCCAGTGGATCTGATGCCCTCTTCTGGCCTTTGCAGGCACTAGGCATGCATATGGTATCATATACACAAGCAGATAAACACTTGTACACATAAAATAAAAATAAATAAATCCTTTTTAAAAAGAAATAGAAGTAAACAAATGAAACTTCTAAAAAGTTAGAATAGCATCCATCATGGTACTACACAGATATAAGATGCATTATTTCAAGGTCTCAGGTCCAGTCCTAGTCTTTTAGCATAGTACACAACAGAGCATGAAGTATGTGGTTACAAACTGGTGACTTCCAGTTTCCAGGGAGTTTTTAAGAATGCAGACAATACTGCCAACAAGCAAAGATCTTGGGAGAAATTTTAATTTAGAAGAATAAAGGGAAAAGAAAACAGCCACAAACCTTGGTCCAGTCACGGGAATGAGTAAGACATCTGGGAGGGCTGGATGCCGAAGAACGGGAATGCTGAATCCGCTGAATTGCTATTAAAAACAAGCACACCCAGTTATAGAGCACCCAGTGCACTCGGTAAATCTCACAGGCTTCTCCATGTCACCATGAATACGGTGATAAAGAACCCAGTGCAATTGGTAAACTGCAACAAGTTTCATAGTGTCACCATCCCCCACCACAGGAAGCTTGATTTAGGCCTATTTCACCCTACTTCATGGAATACTGTGAAAGTAAACACATCTCTAAGTATTTACTCTCTGATTCAATGTTATTATTCCCTAACTTTAGAGGGAAAGAGTGCTGGGGGCCAAACATACTGAGCCAGTGCTGAACCACTGAGATGTACCTTGAACTTGTTTTTAATTTTTAATTTTGAGTTAATCTCCCTACATTGCCCACACTTGCCTCAAGCTTTCAGTCCTCCTGTCTCAGATTCTGTAGGAGCTGAAGTTACAGGCACAGGCCACCACACCCAGTTCTGACTTCTTTACAGGATTCAATTTTGCTTACTGTTCAATTTTAAAAACACAAACCATGTTTATTTTAAGTGACTTACTCAGAAAACATATTTCTACTCATAATCACAGGCAGGTATCATGTTTTAAGCTGGGTACAGTGAGTGGTATACACCTGTAATCCCAGCACTGGGGAGGATGAAGAAGGAGGATCGTGAATACAAGGGAAACCTGAGCTACCCAGTAAGTTACAGGTGAGCCTTGGATACATAATCAAATCCTAACTCATATACACAGAGAGAAAGTCATTTTAAAAGTTTCAGAATAGGACATTAAAGATTGAAATTACTAAATATGACATATACCATGAACACTGGAGGCCATGTCATTTTTGATATCAAAATGTACTTTCATTAGAAGGTCAGGATTTTGAAAATCGATTACACTTACTTAGCTGTTTAGACTGGAAATACACACAGGGCCTGGAGCTATAAGTTACTGGCACAGCTTACATAGACTCACTGTGGGCATCTCTTTCCAATTCTATGGATACACTAGAAGTTTGAGATCAATTTTCATGCCAGTGTTTATGCCATGTAAAATTATCAAACACCATAAGTCAGGGTTATTTTTCTTTGAAAACATGTTGCTGACTATGAGCCACTATATTGCTACTGCAGGCTAAGTTTGAGTGGGCAGTCTCTGAGCAGCATGGTAAAGAGCCGACAGCAGGTTTGAGAACAGGCACTATGTATAGTCTATGGGGGAAAATACACAAATATTTGATGAAAGTTCATGCATGGCTTGGATTTACACATTTATTAATTTCCCCATACTACCTGAAAGAGTAATAACAAAACTAATTGCATCACATTGCAGAATCCATACCAATTATAAGTGTGCAAATCCAGATTATTTCTAAATTGAGGAGAAAAAAACCTCCACATTTTAGAAAGTAAGTCCACAAAGCCAACACCTCTCCTGACTTCCTCCAAAGGATATTTCAGACTATGACCACACTCAGCAGGTGACTGATGGACAATCTGGATGGTAAGTCCTTTCTCACTGAAGCCAGACCCTTTCCTTTCCTTCTTCCTCCCTCTCTGCTTCGCCATTCTGATGACCTTACAGAGAAACTACTGTAAACATGGCAAGGAGGAGATGAATTTTGTCATGTATTTCTGTTCAGCAATTCTACTTGCTTTATACCACAGCAATTATTTTACATAGAGATGAGTCTTTGTCGTGTCAAGACTTCTCCTTTCCTATCAGAACAAGTGAACTGGATATAGAAAGAAAACTTCACGCAAGTGACTCCCTTCCATAACAACACAAACGAGCTGTTTTTGTCAAGCCAAGTATACTGCCCAATATTTTTCAGTTTCTTTCCTCTACCCTTAAATGTTTTAATTAATAACAAAAATGTATTTGAAGCTGGGCGGTGATGGTGCATGCCTTTAATCCCAGCACTCGGGAGGCAGAGGCAGGCAGATCTCTGTGAGTTCGAGGCCAGCCTGGTCTACAGAGTGAGTTCCAGGAAAAGGCGCCAAAACTACACAGAGAAACCCCGTCTTGGAAAACAAAAAACAAACAAAAAAAATTGACATTTACTTGCCCCTAGAGGAAGGGAGCGCATTCCAAGGTGTACATGTGGAGGTCATGGGACACCTTGTCAGCTCTCTTCTACCATGCAGTTTCTGGGGACTAAACAAGTCATCAGGCTTGGCAGCAAGCACCACCCTTACCCACCAAACATCTCACCCCTGCACTCCTCCCTTTTTAAAACAGTCTTTCAAAGGTATAATTCATATGTCATAAGATCCACCCATTCCATTTGTATGTTGAGATTTTCAATACATTTAAAGAACTGCACAATCGTCACCCCAATCCAGTTTCAGGTCACTTCCATCACCCCACAAAAGTCTCCCAAGCCCATCTGCCAGCATTTCCTGTTGCCATCCTAGGCAACTACTCATTTTTCTGTATAATTTGCCTTTTCTAAACCTTTTGTGTAATACAAGATATGATATCTTGTCTCTTACTTCATGTCTTGAGGTTAATCCATACCTTAGTGTATTTCAGTAACTACTTACATTGCTGACCAGTATCTCACCATAGGAATATTCTAATTATCTGTCACTAGTTGGATCATATTTCCTGTTCACTATTACGCATAATGCTGCTATGTAGACTCACGGCCAGGAATTTGTGAACACACGTTTTTACTTCTTCAGGTAGATGCCATGGAGTGGAGGAATCACTGGGGTACCCTGTACATTTCTATACAAGTCTTTAAAAGATGACAACAGTGTTTTCTAGAGCGGTCTCACGATCTTAGGTTACCAACTACATGTAGGAAGGTCCCAGCTTATTCCTTCTCACTACCCAAGGGATATTATCCCAATATGTGGTCAGAGAAATGTGAGCATAGAACACCAAGTGTTTTTCCATCTGAGCTGTTCTTGGCACACGCAGAGTTGGGGTGGAAGAAGAAGGAAGTGTCCAATCTCACACTGCTGATCCCCTCTCACTCTAGAACTAGGAATTGTCCTATCAGTTTCCTATCGAGTGCCAACTATTTGGGCTTTCCTGCGCAGCTTTATTTATTTTGTATTATTATTATTATTATTATTATTATTATTACTATTACTATTTTTTGTGTATGTAAGTGTAGGCGTGCATGCGGCACAGTGTGTGTGCGCAGAGGTCAGAGGACAACTCTATGGAGTTGGTTTTCTCCTTCCATCTTTACATGAATTCTGGCTTATGCAGCAAGTGCCCTAACTCACTGGGCCATCTCAATGGCCCCTCTCTTTTAATTTAACTGTAAGGAAAGGGACCCAGTCTAGAGTGACACTTTAGATCTTAGCTCCTTCGATGCTGTTTCTATCAGATTAAGATGCCAGAGTAGCACAGCTGTTAGAAATGAAAGCAATCTGGATTTGTCAGCATTTCACACACCTTCCAATACTCTGGAAACGGTTGCTTTCCTTTTAGCCAAAGGTATATGTGCATGCTGTGAATATGTACTTTTTGGTTGCTTAAAGGAACTGCTCATATTTTTGTCTGCCTTTGTTCTCAACAACAGCATCACTGTCCACGAAGAAACATCTTCATGTTTTGTTTAATTATTGTACTACATCTTAAGTTTCATACACTCACACATCAGAGCTGGGTTTTGTGGAGCTTTTGTCTGTCTGTGTCTATAGTGCTAGGACTCAAAATCAGAGTTCTCAAACACTGAGGTGAATCCTCAGTCTTACTCAGTTCTTCTGACAGCACCATCAGCTAGTCCTACCTGAAATTATAGAACTATCCCCCAAAAACAGCATGACATGCGAGATGTGCCACGAAGATGATGAGATTAAAGAAAAAGGAAGAGGCTGAGGGATGGTAAAGTTGGAAAGGGGTTCGCCATGCAAGCATGAAAACCTCAGTTTAGTCCCTAGAACCTATGCTGGGGTTGAAAAAAATAAAAGCCATGTATGGTGGCACACACTTGTAATCCTAACTCTGGGAAGGTGGTGAGCTCCAGGTCAAAGAGAGACCTTATCTCCAACATAAGGTGGACGGCCCCTGGGGAACAATGCTCAAGATTGACCTCTAACCTTTACAGACATGCACTTGTGCACCTCCCCCCGCAAACATACATACATGTACACACAAGCACACACACAAAGGAGACAACTGAATCAATGTAGGTGGCATTTAACAGACTAACATTCCAACTACTGTATTTCCTCTACACAGGTAACAGCCTGTGATACACAACTGGGTCTGTAATCATGTTTGTCTTGTTTTTAATTTATATGAGAATTAGATGGAATCAGATCTGCCTACACCCACCAGTTATTTGTCATCAAATATTTTATAACTGCAATATGCAATTCACAAGTAAATCCCTCCACCGTCAATTTCCTTCCAACCTTATGTCTCTTTGGAGACAAATTTCAGGGTACAATGTCATACCACAAAATATAAAGCTCTTGAAAATAAAGAGGTAACAATATAAGCAATATGATTCCAATATAAACACCATAATCAAATACCACTTTTCTGCTTAATTATAAATTGCCACTTCACAGTATTGATTTCACTTAGAACATGAGCAATTCTGATAAAACCTATTGGTTAAAAATTTTTAAACCATATTCTTCATATTGTCCTAATTTGGTGGTTTTATAACAAGACACATATGTTTAATTCAATTAACCACAATTAAAAGTAAAATCCTGAGGTGGTGAACTGAAAGTGTGACTCCATGATGCAGCTTCTGTGAGGTCACCACCCATCATGGGGTGGGACTTTGCAAATGCAGCTAGCTGTTCAGGGTTGCCCACTCTCCTAAAAGAACCATTCACCCACGCTCTATAAGTATTCCCAATAAACTCATTCGTTCACCCCAAAATTATTTTAAAAACACATGATTCTACAACTACTTAGCAGATATCCTCATATCTCTGAACTCATCTTAAAGCACAATCAACCCTCCTAATCATGTATATGCTGCTCATTATATGATTAGGTTTATGCATCAGAATGAACGTTTTCATATATTTTAATGATAAATCCTGTAGGGCTTAGAGTCTCAGCCTCAGCACTAATAAACTTAGAAGTTCCAGGCCCATATTAACCTCACCTCTTATAACCTTAGAACAATTTAACATTTATAACTTAATTTCCTTATTTATAAAACTGAAATATCCACAAAGGTTTAAATCTTTATTCAGTAGGGTTCTATTTTGAGTGTAAATATTTTAAGAAGTACAGTTATAGCGTATACTTAATTGACATGTACCGTTGAAATGCTGTCAACATATCATAGATGTATATGATTTAATTGAACACTAAAGGCATGTAAAAGGTAATACTTCTATGTCTAAAATATATTCATGGCCGGGCGGTGGTGGCGCACGCCTTTAATCCCAGCACTCGGGAGGCAGATGCAGGCAGATCTCTGTGAGTTCAAGGCCAGCCTGGGCTACCAAGTGAGTTCCAGGAAAGGTGCAAAGCTACACAGAGAAACCGTCTCGAAAAAAACCAAAAAAAAAAAAAAAGTGTTACTCCATAACACTTCCACTATGAATGTTTAAAAATTATGAAATAATAAACCCTAGATATTCAGAAGCTTAAAAAATTGGAATATTATATTGTTCATGGGATTTTGATGGAGCAAGAGTATAGAAGTGTGATTGCATAATATATTACAGGTGAACAAACCTTCTGAAGCTCTTCAAGCAGCAGACCTCTGACATACTCAACTGATGCTAAGTGTGTATTCACTCTGACAGTTGTGAAGGACGGAGGGTGTGACAAGTGAATGAGCAGAGCTTCAAATTTCCTCTCTGCTTCTTGTTTGCTTGAGGCAGACACAACCTGAAATGAAAAGAACCACGATTTCAATTTCAATGTGTATCCATCAGTCTTAACATACGTAAGGTTTAGTTTTGTTTGATATTATTTCTTTCCTTTCCAAACTGTTTGACAAAAGTTCCTTTTTTTTTTTTTTAATTCATATACCCATTGGGTATAAAATTGCTGAAAATGACTGCTAAATATTCCTTCCTCTCTTAACATACACTTTATCGGGTCCCTTGAGCTAAACATGAAATATTTTCTCTTTCCATATCCTCTTAACATAATCAGGAAATAAGACATAGAAATCAGTTTTAAAATCCCAGCTCCAATGATGTTCAAATAAAAACCATGTAAGTGGATTTAGTTTTGCTAGAAAGCCAAAAAATTAGGAAAAAAAAAATCAAAGTTGCCTAGGGGTGGCAGGGTAGGGTGATCAGAACATGCAAGAATCTTTCATTAGAAGGCAATCCACACTCACTGGGAACTTCTGTGTTAAGTGTGTCCGGTAACAAGTAACTGACACTTTTTTGAAGACTTGCCTGCCAAACCAACATAGTTGCTTTCCCTTAAGTTTGATGCCCAAGGCAACTTTTGAAAGTACGTTTAAATCTGTTCAATTTTCACAGAGTAAATTAAGCTTTAACAGTGAGAATTAATTCAAGGTAATTCATACAAAAATAGTGCTTTCCATCAAGGTATGGTGGGGCACGCCTGTAATCCCAGCACTCGGGAGACAGAGGCAGTTGGATCTCTGAGTTTGAGGCCAGCCTGGTATAAGATGTGAGTTCCAGGATAGACAGGGCTATGTGCAGAACCCTATCTCAATAAGTAAACAAAATAAGTAAACAAACCAAGCTTTCAAGATCTAAATCTGACTTATTCTTTCAGTACAGCTGAGCTTTAGCTGTTTGAAAGTTAGGTCAGTTTGGATGGGTAACAGGATTCCTTGAACTCTGATTTCAGTTCTTAAAAACGAGACCAAATCACTCTACCAAGACTGCTAAGACTAAAATGTAGAGGTTTACAATCAAACAACTGAAAGAACTTAAAGAGGCACTCATACTGTGCCCTACTCAACTGAGTCCAAAGTACAAGAGCATGTGCTTTAAAAGAACCTGTCCATCTTCTATGTGAAATCTAGAGGTTTGTGGCCAGGGAACTTTTCCTGTTGATTTCACTCTCCCTTCAGTACCAAGTGTACTGGTAAGCACATAACACTTTTTTCTGACATCTAAGTTCGAGCACATATATTCATGTTATCTCAGTAAGAATCAATGCAAGACATTCTAACAGTCTAGTTTCAAAAACCAAGGCTGTAAAGATTGCCTTTTTGTCTTATTTCTCTTTCCCAAGAAGTTGTACTTGAATTGTTGCAAATATCTATTTATATGACCTACCTCCTTGTTCATAAAGCTCTCTTTGAGATAGTTTTCAACTTCAGGTCTCAAAGATATCTTAGGAAAAATAGGCATTTCTTTTTTCTGTTTGAAGTTGTCCAAGAAAATTGTTGGGAAGTTTTTTGTTTGTGTTTTTTTTTTTCTTTTTCCTTTCTTTCAGAATTATAGCGAACAGTCTTGCCAGCCAATAGCCGAGCAGAGTGCCTTGAGGGGCTGCGTTCAGGAGTGAGCAGGGTCCAGGATTTGTTGTTCTCTGGATTTGTCGTTCTCTAGGATGCTGTGAGAAAATTCCGAACGCCACTGAGACGCTGAGCCAAAAAAAAAAAAAAAAAA
>CABHPQ010135898.1:0-25790 GCA_902168405.1 Peromyscus aztecus
AATTGTTTGGCCTATGACTCAGGCTTATTACTAGCTAGTTCTTACATATTAAATTAACCCATTTCTATTAATCTATGTATCTCCACATGACCCGTGGCTTACCAGTACTTTCAGATCTTGCTTCTTGAGCAGCTTGCTTGTGTCTCTAGACCCTGCCCTTCTTCTCCATCTTCAGTCTGAATGTACCACCTAACCTTATCCTGCCTTGCCATTGGCCAAAACAGCTTTATTTATCAACCAATGAGAGCAACACATATTCACAGCATGCAGAAAGACCATTACTATGTTAAAGTTAAAACCTTCCTTTTTGAATAGACAGCAAAGGGGAAGTGCTGTGGGATATCATTCTGTACATCTGAGTATGTGTTGCTCTCATTCGTTAATAACGATGCTTTGCCAATGGCGAGGCAGAATAAGGTTAGGCAGTACATTCAAACTAAAGAGGAAGATGGGTGGAGTCAGAAGAGATGCCAGCCACCCACCCAAGGAGCAACAAGATATCAGCAGACCTGTAAGGCCATGGCCACATGGCTACTTATAGATTAATAGAAATGGGTTCATTTAAGATGAAAGAGCTGGCTAGCAAGAAGCCTGAGCCATAGGCCATAGAGTTTGTAATTAATATAAGCCTCTGTGTGCTTACTTGGAGGAATACCTCCAACTACAACAGGTTCAGTTCATCCTTAAATATTTATAGCTCCAATATTCGACACAGAAACCATACTATAGAAGCTCCTGCAATTATGAAAGTTCAAATCCCTTGCATGTGTGAGCCAGCCTTTTCTAGGGGTCAAAGCCCTCTGATTCAGTCTTTTTTTTTTCTTTTAATCTGACACACTGTTCATTGCATCACTCACTATGTTTAATTCTTTTTATTAGTTTGCTATTTCTCTATTACCTTAATTGTTAATGTCTTTCCTAGCTCTTTTGAATATACCATTCCTTTGTTCATGATCTTTGACTGTGAGAGGTCTTAGTGTACCCATCAAATTCTTGGACTGGACTTCTGTGAATAAGTAAATCATCTTTCAGGTCTCTTTGGTCTTCACTAGAGGTTGTGTATGCTTTGTGTCCTCCCTCCCCCGTTTTTTGGTCTCAACTAAAACCTAGGTTCTTTGAGGAGGATTTGCTTTTTTCTACATTGACTATTTTGACCTTAGCAGTATCTGGCATATTCAAGTCATCAAACACCAAGAGTTCACCTATGAGTGGAATAGGAAATATAGACGGTCCTAGCTGGTGGGTTAGCAATGAGGCATCAGTTTTCATTCTCTGGAGGAGCTGAAGATTATCCTGAACTCCACTGTTATGTTTGTTCTCTGTGACAGGCCAACAGAACTGCTTAGGGATTGAGGGATCATGTCAGCAGTATTCTGTCACACTTTTTTCTGTTACCTGTTGACATTAACTGGACTACTAAGAAGATACCTGCAACTGAAATACTGAAAAGAAAAAGAGTTCTCCTACAGCATTTGTTTAGAACCATCACCACACTTGTGTTGATTTATGCAGAGGCAAGAATAGCCTTTTAAATAACCTGAATGTTTCCTCATCAAACCAACTTTTCAGAAAATTCACCCAGCTTTGTTATTCTCTATTTGTGTGTTATACAACTTTAATTTCACATTATAAACTTAACCTATTTTACAAGTCATCATTATTTTATCTTCCAAGGCTTATTATAGGTCTTACATGTTACATTTATTTAAAACTGAAAAAATGATTTCTATCGAGTAGTCAAAAGGAGAAAAAATACTTTCTGACTATCCTTTAAGAATGCTGATACATTTTCAGGATTTTCCGACCTTTATAATTTCCAAGATCCAATCCTTCTCTGCCAATGTGGACCTGCAGATCAATTTTAATATTTGGATATTGCAAAGGAATCTTTTTATAGTGCTGACCATCTTGAAATCCTTCATGCCTTAAACATGTATTTCTGTTAAACAGTTTAATCTTTGCACACTACTTTCTCAATATTTAGCCTAGGATGAGTAGTTTATCAAGTATTTTGGAAGAGGCTGACAAAGTCCAGGTTTGAGCACTTAACGATCTCTACACATTTGTTTTAGGTCACTTACCTTGTCAAATAAAACCTCAAGAGTAGTATCTGGCGATCACACTGCTCCACGGGTTCTCATACCCCATATTATATGTGTATGTGTAAAGTATGTGTAAGTAACTCGATCTAACTTCCAATACTTTACTTTTTTTAACCCTACCCCCAATTTTGTTTTGGTGAAGGACATCTATGTAAACCCTCTGAATTAAAAAGATTTTCCTTTCCCATATATGTTAGGTTTAATGGTCTATTACAACGCCATTTTGAGTTAAGAGAAATGAGAAATTTAGTAATTGTTTTTAAATCAACTGGAAGTCACAATGCACAGTAAGGTCACACAACATACTAAGTGACTATAATACTGCTGTCACATTTGCTGTATATTTTGAACTTAAAGCCCAATTAAAGCCAAATTTGCTAATCACTAGTCAGGAAAAACATCTTTTCAGGAACAGGTGGAAAAAGGCTGGCACATGTTGATTCAACCTGGGAAGACTACAGTATGAAGAGCATGCTTTCTAAACCAAAGAACATTCCTTTAGTTCTCAAAAAACTGTGATAATTAGAGGTTTTGGACACAAACTGATAGCCACTTGCCACAATATGCTATCTGTAGGCACTCAGTTGGGATTACTTTTGAAATTGTTAGTAATCAACATCTGCTATTTTCACAGAGAATTGGAATTCAACCACCTCTGTGAGAATTCAAGACCAGATCCAAAACAAACCAGTCAATCACTGTTTTGGCTTTTGAGGATGCTTATTTCCGCACTGGTGGTAATACAGAAACTTTTGGAGTTGGGGGTCTATTCTGCAGTAGGTCTCTAGAGGACCACTGAAGGATAGAGCTTGGCCTAGTCTGTAGCTTCTGGCCTCATTCTCAGCTCCCTGCTCCACTATGACTTTTTGAGCTTGTCACACATTCTTCTAGAAACTCCACTATGTCTAGAAGGGAAAACAAGTACCTCACAAACTTTCCCTTTGTTTTTGTCTGGTATCACGGTCACAGCAATACAGAAGTAATTTCTTCCGATACTCAGGGTTTATAAAGATGCAGTGACGAGACTATGTGGGTAGTCTTAAGAAACAAATCAATAAAATATCACCTCCAAACTTATCTTGGCATGTCCACACTTAATGTAGGTAAGTACTCTAGTTATAATGGCCACCCTGAAAGTTTTATACCCTGCTTTAAGAAAACAAAACTAGAAAGATTTTGACAATTCACTTTTTATTACATAGCAGACATATGAACTAACCAGAGTAGGGTGATTACCTCCACTTTTAAATGCGATAGTTCTCTTTTCTCCAAAAAGGTACTGGAATGGCATGTCAGTTTATTTCAGAATTAGTTTAGAGCAAAGAGGAAACTATGAAGTTATTTCTCAGAAGCTAGTCAGTTTCTGGTGAAGGTTACAGGGTCATTGCCAGCACCACTTTGAGAACATGTATTATTACTAGATGATACAAAAGTAAGAGAAGAGTGGCCCCTAAGCATTTTCAGATTGCAAAGATGGAAAAAACTTCCCAAGGGCTTTTGTGAAGCTTAAGTTCTTGATAAGTGGGAATATTTTCTGTGCATCCAGGAAATGTAAACAGTGCACTTTTGGTGTGGGTATTTGCTTTAACAGTGGGGACTACTTTTAGCAGATGGTATCCGGGATTTTACAAGTTTCTGAAAACTCTGTCTTGACTGCCTAGTTGCCTTTACAATGTTTAGAGAACTATCAAGAGAATATACTATTGTATTCCACTGTTGACCTTTTTGTTCATAGACCAAGGGAGATTTTATTATCCCCCTGAAGGATTTGTGAGGCAGGAGGAACAAGACACAACTTCAGTTTGAGGTAGGTAAAATACATGACTCTCCATATGATGTCTGCCTACCTTATGGTTCACACCATATTTCATTAGTGCCACAACACACTAAGGGACACATAATCCCTAACATCCAACTGTGGTTTTGTAAACCACTGCCAAGTTCAACTGATTCCATGCTCTTCTAGAAGCTCTACCCTCAATGAACCATTGCTCTTCATTTTCTTCTAGAATCTTGCTAGCATGTTATACTTCATATACATTAGTCTCATCTTTAATGTACATTATGAATAAAGAGAAAGTACTCAGATTTTCTATTTTCAATGGTCACACACCACATGAAGTGTGAAAATGTTTCCTAAAACACATATTATTTACAAGTATTAAATATTTTTCACAAATAGTGGCAAATATGTCTTTGACTCTGTAAACTTGGAAAAGTTAATTCATGGAAATACATGTCATCCTATAGTATGAGACTAATTTTATTATGAAGATGGAGAAATTTATAAATTTTATATTCTTACTAACCCCAGCAGGAAACATCTTGAATGGAATCATATAAGGTAGTTTCTGGTATAGGTAGAAAAGATATTAGCAAGACACTGGACTGGAGTTTAAAAGACGAATTTGACATATATGTGGCCTTTGACTATCTTGCAAGACTACTTGGAAGTAAGACATGTCCCTGCCCTGTCAATGACACAGATGAACCTCATCAGGAACCAAACGACAACACAGAACAGATTGTGAGACATGGATTAGACTCGAGCCAGCTAGGTAACCAGGGAGAACACATGGAGCTTGCTGGCTCTGGGTCTCAACGGCCCCCTCCCTGCTCCTGTAAACTATCTCTGTGCAGAGGCCAGCTGCCTGGCGTGCTTTACTACTTCTCCACATCCCACCACAGCACAGAGCTGAATATTCTGTGGGCTTCACAACCCTTACACCACCCTGTGGCTTGGAAAATGCTAATTGCTCTTCTTTATAAAATCTTGAGCTTTGTATCTTTCCTACACTCCCAAGAGCTCATACTTTAAAAGAGCAGGATGGTAGGGTAGAAATAAGCGGCTATTATACCCAGTTAACTGTTTTATATGTTACAACAGACAGTGCAAGTTAACTATGTCTCTTCTCATTTCCACATACACTGTCTGAAATGTCAAATTAAATAGAATTAAACAGATCTTGGACTAGATCCTTTATTCTCTCCTTTTTATGAGATGTGTTCTAACTTAGGAAAAAAAGTTGACAACACTTCTGGAAAATTCAGTTGGTAGCAGAGATGCACAACAGGTGGCCACTCTGAAATCAGACCTTGAAAGGTTACTGTGCACAAACATGCTGATGAGGGAGTCCTACTTTTGGGATGCCCTGAAAATCCTTGACCTAATATGAAGCCCAGGATGCAGTTCAGAGTAGAATAATTACCATAATATGCTTTCCTGTCCAAAGTAAAATACACCAGGTTTAACTAGCTACTGACATCCTAAAGATCTTTTTGAAAACAAACAGATAATCCCAAGAAAACACAAAGTAAGTTTCCTCGATGTTACCCTAGACTGCAATCCATATAGCTTCAAACAGCCTGTAAAAGCTGGTGGTCTAGCGAGCTTTGTGCCTCTTTGGGCTACAGAGTGATAGATATATGCTGCTTTAAAGAAGGCTTCAAGTTCAGGACTTTTTGTTTCTGTAGGAATTTCATTTCTAAGAAAAAGTTTCTCTTTTACTTTTAAAGGAGCAGTCCAAACCAGTATTTAAATGATAAATGTTATGTGTAGTAAGCGTTTTCAGGTAGATTTAATTCCTCTTAGCTTTGAAACAGCACTGGATTTCCAGCTGAACCTGAAGAACTGGTGAACACAAACTTCTAAGTGCCCTTTGATATGTATGCTTCATCACCAGTCTTCTCACACCCATATTACAAACTGCCCAAATTCTTGCTTCGGTGTCAAAGCTGAGAGATACTTAGACCACAGTATTCAGACTGAGCAGGTATGAGATGTGTTTATCATCTGCGAAGTCAGAAGTGATTCCAGTTTAAGATGACAGAAAAGAAACCAGATTTAAAGTGATGCACTAAAAACACAACAAACCCACCTTTGGGATAACTACAATGGCTGCTCTATTTGGAAGGCTTGACACTAAGAGAATGAAAACCACATGAATTATTAGTCTATCATGGTACCACTGCTTTTTCCATTCTTAGAATGATCTTTTTCATAGGACGGCATCTATGTCTTTGACCACACTTGACCAGAAGCCTCACTCTTATGTTAAAGAAATATTTTTACACCTGTAATAATTTGCCAAGAACAGAGGTACTCTGGTTAGTAATCAAAATGGTTTAAATATGAATGCAATCCATAGAACAGTAACAACAAAAATAGAACAATTTTTCTCAATAAAACAGGCCAGTCGTTAGAAGGTCTCATTCTGTGAAGACATTTTCAGCCCTAGTGAAAGGAGCCTGTGGAATCCGCCAGCTCTGTGTTCTACTTCATGCCCTCAAGAACCTTATGAAAAGCAGTCCCAACACAACAGAATGACGTTTGCCCGAGTGTAATACTGGATGACAGAACTGAGGTTGATCGCTATAATCACATTTCCATGTATTAAACTGTTACATCTTAATTATTTATATAGCTCATTGGTCCAATAGCATAAAAATAGAGACCAGCATCTCAAAATTTATCTCATTTCATGTTCAGAGATAAAAGGGTTAACTATTCTTCCCGTTATTTTCTGGAGGCAAGTCCTTGTTTACAGAGTCTGATGGCAATCACACACTGGTAGTTTCCAAAGCTACTGTATGAAGAGGATGCTGAAGGCCATCACTATACAGCATACGGCAACATAAGGACTCTTGCGCTCACCTGTTGAAAAAAGGAAGACATTCACCTTAGTTGAACTAATGACTAATATGGATATGATAAGGTTACTCCTGAGAGACGAGAGAACAAGGAGCCAGAGGCAACATAAAACAAGCTCAATACAAACTGGTTAACAAGGTGTTAGAACTGCAGCCCAACACAAGGCAACAAAAACCAAAACCATTCTTATCACGTTCTGTGTCCATGTGCCTTCATGCCACACTGTATGGTGGAGGTTAGAGGACAACTTTGGAGTGGGCTCTTAGCTTTCTTTCCAACTGTCTATGAATTCTGGATATTGAACTCGGGTTATCAGGCATGTGCTTCTTCATGCTGAGCCATCCTGCGGGCCCATTCCAAGATTTTATTTTGTTATTATTGTTTTTGTAACTCTGTGTAGTTTGCAAGTGTGAACTATGTAGATGACAACGTCACATCTCAATGTAAAAAGGCTGGACATGGCTAGCTGCTAAGCTATTTCCGAGACTTATTCCTGAAAGTACCAAGGCTGTGCCCCTGTAGAACGTAGTAGAGAGCCAAAGAAATGCTCTCCAGCAGCTCAGAGCCAAAGGATAGTTAGCTCTCTTTCTGGAAAAAAACAAAAACATAAAAAGGAATTTCTACCTTAGGAATCTAATGCACAGCATTCAGCAATATCTTCTTTATATCATGGTACCAGTTCATGACACTTGTAGAGGTTAGAAGCCACTCATATGTGAAGACCAGCAAGATTGCCAACATTATCCCATTTAAAAAAATAGGCATAAGCTCCCCCAAGGTGATGACTACTTCTGATAGATATGGTACCGAGTCTTTTACAGTCAAACATTCTCTATTCAAAATGTTTGGAATGAGAAGGTTTTCCATTTGTGAGATTTTTGGAATAACTGACTACATTTCATTGATTGAGTATCCCTAAAAAGCTGGAAATTCTCTCATGTCTGAATATTTTGGGTGTAATTTCCACTCACAAAGTTTCCGAAATCTCAATATTTCAATAATTTAAAAGTAGATGTTAAACACAGTAACTTCTTGAATGAGTCAATTCCATGTTCATTTAAGAATGTCTGTATTTGGGACTTTCCTTCACCTGATCTAGAGATCTGATGTTGGCTTGTGAAAATGTCTTGGCGGCACACAGACCCTGTAAGGGGAAGTCACCTCACTTTAATTGTTGCTGCTCCTTTAGTAACTGTAAGCTGTACTGATTCAGAGGACAGCAGGCATAAGAAAGACAGCAGCAGTCCCATGGAAGCATCTGGGTTCTTTGCAAGCCTAAGACACGGCTCTGACTAGCCTTACGTTCTTCCATGTCTAAACTTCACTGCCCTATAACTAGGCACCTTAGTTCACCTTAGATCCTCATTACCTGACTCTCATGAATGTCAACCTTGACACCCTCATTAACTAAAATTCTCAAGGTCACTGTAATGTTCAGAGCCTCTTCACTGAGCCCACACTGATATGTTAATATGTTTATGTCTATTCAAAGCCAAAATCACAAAAGTATCACATATAGTTTATAAAGCAGACATTTAGCCAGGGTTTTTGCCTACAATTCCCTCTCCCAGGAAGATCACCCAATCAATGTAGTCCACAAATGTGTCCTCAAATCTAAACCAAACCAAACCAAACCAAACCAACCAACCAACCAACCAACCAACAAACAAAAACCCAAATTAAACCATACTAAAGCAAATAAAAACCACAGATTTGGTATTCTCAAAGTTTTTGTTTTTTAAATTACCTTTGCCCTCCCCCTCTCCTCTCAACAGACATTTACTAGACTGCCTTCTATTAAAGGAGGATCTATACTGAAAATGGGGTTTTTAGAGTAACATTAACTAAAAAAAAATTTAAAACAGCACACTGGTTTACAATGTTAATTCATTAGGGCTAAAGTCCCACAAAGCACCTCACTGCTCCATAAACTTTAGGTAGATGTTATAAAAGCTTGTTATTCTTTTCAGGGCTGGTATGTTCATTGCTTAGCACAGTCATAGTAAACACCCAAAGGGAGCAATTATCCCTGTACTGAGTTTTCCATCTGCTCAGTATTAATTCTTGAGGAAGTTCTTTTCTTTCTCATCTCATGACTTAGAATGCTATAATTTACAGATGGGTTTCATTTTCATGTTTTTCATTTTCTTAAAAGAGATTGCCATGTGGTAGAGCTAAACATCTTTAGTTGAACTTGAGTAAGAATGTTGCTTGTCAGGTTGTTGCTTTGTGCAATGAATGGGAAACAGTTGCTGTCATGTGATATCCAGTAGTATAAGATGATCTGACTGTTCTGTTAAAATCGCATTCTTTTTTGTGCAGATATATTGTGTCAAGAATAGAGAGGAGCAGGTGCTTGAAAACGGTGTCTCAGCACCAGAGTTTTCAAGGCTAGTTTGCTAAAATAAAGCAAATGTTTTCATTCTTGTAGGAATTAAGTGAGCCATTCAGAATGGGGGGGGGGGGCATATAAATAAATAAGCAAGCACAAAGAAAAGGAATATATACCTAGGTAGAAAAACAGCATATTTGAGGAAATCATTAAGACAGGTGTATATTACATTTCTGAAGCTTTAAGCCACACCCCCTCTAGTCATAATTATGAACAGAAAGGACACTTGGGTTGGCTATTAAACAGAATTGTCTACATGTCTAATTCCTACATAAAATGGACCTAAAATGCATCTTTATGTTTTCTTTTGGAGTTGGCAACTTTCTATGATGGAGATGAAAACTCAGCTCCTCAGTGCCAGATCTCTGGTGTCTCTCTCGAAGTTATACTTAGGTTCTTAACTACCATGTTCTTGGTAATACTCTTGGTTATATATACTTTCTTTTCTAGGGTGACTTGACTCCTAGGCAGTTTGGTTTACTTATACTTAGCGATGAGCATTAGGTACTGAGGGTGGTGATCTGCTTTTCTTCTTGGTTCTTTTTGAAGTATTCAAGATTCCTTCTGTTATTTTTGGGTTTGTAGCCATTATTCGTGACTGAGTGGCAGACAAGTAAGTCTCTATACAAATCTCTGTAAATCTAGGCCAGGCCTTTCCAATGCCAGCATCACTAACATGTTGGACTAGGTAATTTTATTGGGAATGGCCATATACACATTGAATGACTTTTAGGGAACTCAGTAACCTATATTCACTACATGTCCCAGACTCTAGTTTTGACAATAAATTGTTCAAGGTATGTCTAACTTCATGCCATGGAGTTACAACACTGTTATCTACAAAATTCATGCATAAAGAGTACAATAAAGAAACGACAAGGCCAGCCTGGGCTACCAAGTGAGTCCCAGGACAGGCGCAAAGCTACACAGAGAAACCCTGTCTCGAAAAACAAAAAAAACAAAAAAAACAACAAAAAAAAATCTCAAAAAGTTTTTTTTATTTTTTTGTGGGGGGTGGTTTTCGAGACAGGGTTTCTCTGGGTAGTTTTGGTGCCTGTCCTGGATCTCACTCTGTAGACCAGGCTGGCCTTGAACTCACACAGGGATCTGCCTGGCTCTGCCTCCCAAGTGCTGGGGTGAAAGGTGTGTGCCACCACCACCTGGCTAGAATCTCAAAAAAGTTTTAAGTGACAGGGTTGGGCTTAAGCTGAACACATACGCTAGAGTCCCAAATATTCCCTGAATAATAATCTCTTGTCTAGGCTACACATACTCTTTTGCTAATTTAAAGCCAATTATATTCCCCATGATAGAAAGATTCTCATGCTTATTTCCATAGGAAAGAAGAAAACATCACAAAGAACACAGAGGAAGTAAAAGTTCATGTTAAAAGCACACTTAATTGTCAGGGGGATAATGCTTATTTCAGAGTGGCTTTGAATAAGGTATTTTTCTGTGAAATCCTTTGTTCTTATCAATTATCCAGAAGACATAGAAACTTAAGGATAATTTAGTATTAGACTGCTAATTTCTCTTAGGAACTTGCCTATCATCTAAAAGTCCAATGGAAGAAAACCTTTTCTAAAAATTAGTTCAATGACAAACAAACAATGTCTGAACACTGAAGACCAATTTATACCTCAACTGTGCTTAGGTATGTTACACTGGTTCCCAGGTCTTTAGAAAAACGTCTAAGTATTGTTGAGCTTAGTTTGTACTGTGAAACTTTCAACAACTTTGTTTCCTGTTATACACCATCTTCTAAGCTTTTTATGTCTCCGAGAAGCTGGAAACAGAAAAACAAAAAAACAAAAACAGTAGAACCTAGGAACAAGGGATAGTTTCCCTCAGGAATGGGACTTGTATATCCTTAATCCTAACTCAAGGGTTAAGTTTGGGGCATGTGGTCTGTTGATTAACTAGCTAAAAAGACAGACGTATTTTTTACATTATGAAATTAACTGTGTTTTGACAGAAGAAAGTAGTTTCACAGAAATTTAAGGCTAATAAAATATTAAAAGATAACAAATTAATATATATATACGTATTTATGCATGTATATATATCATGCAAATAATTCCAAAGAGGACAACAAATTTCATTTTCAGTCTAAGTACAAATGCCACAAAGTATTTTTTAATTAGACATGTTAAAAATGATATAACCGATTATTAAAAACTACTAGTACTTTTGAATTGCATTTCATTTATTTACTGATCATTGAATTTATGTGAACAGTGTCAAGTGTGAGGATAAAATAAGACGTTAACCCAATGTATCACAGGCATACTTAAAATGTAAAGAATCTTACTATTTCTTTTAGATGTGAAGCTCATCCTTAGTTACCCAAACAGTATCATGAGGGCTGCTGTGATGACTGAGTGGGTAAAGGAACCTGCTACCAAGCCTGCCTCTGCAGGAACCATGTGAGGGAAGGAGTAAAGTAGCCACTACAAGCTGTGCTCTGAACTTCACATGTACAGTGCGACATGTGCACCCTCACCCTTATACAAATATACAAAAAAAAACCCCAAACCTTAAAAAATGTAACAAAAGCTTTAAAATTCTGATTTATAAATTATCAAAATAGCATACATGATCCAAAAGAGCATGGTATAAACATGTACTAATGATACTGTCTAAATTTGCTGCAAGTCTAGAGACACATGGGATCTGATACTTGATTTCAATATGTTAGTTCATTAAACTTCAAGTGCCTTATCACTTTCAGAAGCAGAAAAGTTATATTAATTAAGTAGTAATTTTGAGAAAATGGTACATAGATAGTACTAGAAGATTTATTTCTTACAGAATATAGATAGCTCTGTGTTTTATCATTTTTCCAACCTCCTCTTAATAAAACATTGCAAAGTTTCCCATTCCATCTACTTTTAAATAGCAGAAAGAAAACCGATTGGGAGAATTCCGTAAATTCTTGCAAAAAGAGTACAGAGGATTGAGAAGCCTAAAACTGACATTTGACTGCCATGTGTAAAATATAACTAAAGTGGCCAATAATTTACAGCTGAAGAAATGAATGGAGATTAGACACTTACCAATTCGGGCACACTTCCAAAATATTCCCAATAGTCTACACAGGATAAAAAAGAACAAAACATTTCCTGATTACTGGGAAAGCCAGTTCATACCCAACAACATCACAAAGAACAATAATTCTACATACTGGATTTTAACATCTGCTTGTTGGACATGGAGCCATCACTTATATATGAAAATAGGACTGGATACACCACGAACCACCACTGGACAGAAGCCACTATTAATTGGACTATATGTGTGTCACAGGTCAGAACTAGGGTAAGTTAATGTGAAAGTGGTGAAATTTATACAAGAACTCACTGAATTAATTCAATTAACTTTACCTCATCACTTTCAAAAGTAGAAAAATTACTTGTTAATTTAAGTAGTAATTTTGAGAAAATGATACATAGGATAGTTTTTAGATGAGTTTTTTGTAATATACTAGAAGATTTATTTCTTACAGAATATAGCTCTGTGTTTCATTAATCTAGAATTGTATACTCTAAGGCAGTCCCTACCTGTGCTCGTCAACAAGGAAATTAATATAAATGTGTGGTTACATTTTTAATATAATGAAAATTATTAGTTTAGGTGGAAGTAAGCATGATTTTATTAAGTGTGACATTTAAAATATATATTCTAGGAATAACAATTAAAAAGAAGATGTTCTTTTTAATTCCATGAATAAAACAATTATGAATCAAATATACACACATAAAGGATATCACTTATTTGGAATACATTAAAAAAAACAGCTTTGGTAAAAGCAAATGAGCCATCAACAGAGAAATTAAAAAAAAAAAAACAGTACAGCTACCATTTTGCTGGTTTGAGAATATTATACATACCTGTAATTATATTTATCTATTTTTGTAATTATGTTTATAAATGGTATACTAATTAAGACAAATCAACCTTACTTATTCCTTATATGAAGACTGGATCAAAAAAATCATAGAACTTATATTTCAGGGATATTTCTATACTTTTTCCTTCAAAGAAAGATGGTCAATGAATCATCCTATGTGAACAGCAAGCTAACAGGCAAATACAAGTCTGAAAATAATCTAAGCTACTGCCAAGGCCAGACTGTGCTTTAACTCAGCCCTACTTATTGCTGTGGGGTTGTGAGGATGCTCTTCATCTTTTTACTAACACTTTCCACGCCCGGAGCACTTTATGAGGAGTAAATGATTATACAGAGTCCGTGTTCAGGAATGTCAGGCCTAAAGGATCATGGGACAGAACTCTAGGTACTACTCAGAATTGGCTTATTCTTTACCGAAGAGTAGAAAACTGAGGTCACCCATGTGTGTTGATTCTAGGCACCTATGGGTCACAATAAACACTAAGGATTTGAAGCTACTCTGGTTGAATGAGTTGAAGGACACAGTGAGATATTTGAAGCGCCTTCATGGGAAACTCAGGACCCTGAACAGTTTGAAATCACTAGACTACAAAAGGCAGGTCTTTCCAGGTCTGATATTCTAGAAATAAGGAGCTGTTTTTGAATCCTAACCTGGACTTAGTTCAGACCTATCAAGCATCAGTGAATTGCTTCGGTGAGTTTCCTAAGACATGCATCTGTAACATCTAGCATGCTGTTTATTTATTTTTTGAAAGGAATTTTTTTGTTGCTAAAAAGCACTCCAATCAGTTGCTTAATTTCTATGGCTTGAATGTATCTGCATCTGCTGATAATGCTATTAGGGTTAGGAGAGTAGGAGGAAACTAGCTAAGAAGCAGTCTTTCAGTGCAGCCCTGTTCTAGAACATTTGAATCAGCTTTTAGAAAATGGAGTTAAATTTAAATAGTGAAGTCACCAAAAAACGCATCACATCAGATATCTAGGTAACCCCACCTAAGCATGGTAAATAGAATGACAAATTTATTGTGAGTCTCAGAGAAAACAAGGAAAGAGAATCTAATAATTACCTTTACAGAAAAGTAGTTCTGATCTATAAGTAAAATTGTTTCTAATCACTTTAGCTTATACTTTAAAATGTATAAACAGGAAAGCCTTTTGGGGGCCTTTAATGTAGGAGAAATATACTACTACTCAACCTGTACTGTAAGGTTGGTAGCCCTGATAACTCCTTGATCAATGTAGCATGTTATGGATACATTCCTACTCCCAAAGAAAAGAGGGGCAGACATGTCCACATGCAACTTCCCTTTGAATGAAAAATTTCATGACAGCACTAGAAAAGATAAATACTTGATTGGAATTTTAATAGTGACTACTTCATAAGAACTCCTATTTTCCTAGATCTTACTAATTATATTAGAATTCCAAATAACTGATTAACAGAATAAAATGCTAGTAGCTCAGAGAAGAGGGTGGAATGGGGAAAATCATGTTTACAAAGTTAATGGGGCATTGTGGTAACAACTGATAGATATTTAACATGTTTCATCTTCAGTTAGATAAATCTTTGGTCTGTTTTTATTCAGTAGGTGAAATATCAAGTCACACTGGATCATTTTTGAAATTTACTTATTAATTTAGTAAGGTACTGCAAATATATTTCAGAGCTTTAAAACATGAAGAAAATGTAAAAAGTTACTCAAAACTAAGTCATAAATAGAATTAAACTGTCTAATGACTTTCATGGTAATTTACATTTGATGTTGGTGAGAACTGACTTGACTGATATCATTAGTAACATACCCAGTTTTATTTCTGTCCAGGAGGCTGGGTGCCAAGGATCGGATATAAGCACACGTACATATAAGCAGCAAGATTACAGTCAACAGACTCTGAAAATTGAAAATGGCAGACTATAAAGAGAGAGAGAGAGAAAAAAAACCAAATTAATATCACAAGAGAAAACTTTGTATCCAAAAAATGCCAGACAATTCCACATTACAGGCAAACAAGATGTTGAACAACATGCAAACCAGCACCATGAAGTCTTTCAAGATATTCTTTTCTTGCATTCTTTAAGGTAAAGAATGCAGGAGATGCAGTAGAAAATGTCAATTCATGAACGTGAATGTCATGGATTCAAAACGTCTGAGCAAAGTAGACTCAGTATTTAATTAACACAGATGTTCAAGGCATGGAGCGTACTAGACAGCAAACAGTGTGGTGTCCACATGCTGCCAGTGGCTGGCTCTGTGGCCCCAGGGGATCATTGTGCTCTTAGTCTTCATTTGGAATTTACAAACCTGGGCAGAGCCAGGGAGAAAGATTAAATACTGACTAAAGTTTCTTTCAGTTCAACTTTTTGCCTGGGATAAGCATAAATTATGAAATTATGTTCCAAGCCTTGACAAATATTAAGATTATTAGACACTGGTGAAAGAAAAGCACCTGCCTTTCCTTTTCAGCTATTTGTTATGTAATAGTTCCTTCCTCTATTGTAAAGTTTTAATAGGAATCCTATTATATATTTAAACAGGCAAACAGGAAACCATACATTTCAAGCGTAAATAAAACGGAGTTTGGCTCATTCTATCAATATTCAGGCCCTGTTCAGGAGCAACAAGTGCCCTAACTGCTGAGTCCTCTCTAGACTCTGAGCTCAGTTCTGTCAGGAAGTCTCCAGGAATCCAGCTGTCCTCTGTATTTCACACACAGTTCTTTTCATGGCCTAGGCCACTTTTGAACTAGAGATCCTCCTGCCTTTGCCTCTCAAGTGCTGAGATTACAGGTGAACACCCATGCTTTTCCTTAGCAATCTCTTTTCTATCCCTCACATAGCAACTGACACTTCTATTATACAAGTCACACCCAAAGCCCAAACACTGCACTATCAGACTGTCAATCTCTAACACCTGTCTGAAGCATAGTGCAAATCCAAAGAAAGATGTTTCACTCCTAACACTTCTAAGAAGTTGTAATAGCATCACGGTATATGATAAAAACTCTTCCATTATTAGGCTCTTCCATTAGTAGGCACATAAAATACAAGAATTCCACTCAGCAGTTAGCAGTATGCCTATTTAGTAAATTTAGAAGTAAAAATAGATTTCTTTTTTCTTTTCTTTTTCTTTTTTTGGTTTTTGAAGACAGGGTTTCTCTGTGTAAAAGCTCTAGCTATCCTGGAACTTGCTTTGTAGACCAGGCTGGCCTCAAACTCCCAGAGAACCACTGGCCTTGTCTCCGAGTGCTGGGGGTTAAAGGCGTGTGCCACCATGGCCCAGCTAGATTTCTTAAAAACCAGGAGGAATATGTCATAATTATTTTTCAAAGGTAAAACTGCTACTTGTAAATGAACTTTACTTAAAAATCTCAGGAGCTAGTGAAAAATGCTATAAACATGAAGGGAATTAATAGCAAGGTAAGAGGAGTACAGGACCAAATCGCACCCATCAACAACCTTCAGAATTGTAATAGTAACCAAATGAAAGATGAAAGAGAGAAAAAAGACTGTAAAGATAGGAACTAGAACAAAAGAAACATCTTAGGAGGAGGAGGAGGAAGGAGGAAAGGACCCCCAAACCCCAACAATCACCTTAAAACACATACATAGAAGGCCACTGTGTAGAATTAGGATGGACTGAATGGAACGCTGTGAAGCTAACCTATAAAATGAACTTAATAACAACACAGGACTTCTGAAACAGGCAGCTGATTCTCAAGGTTAAATGTGAAAAAATAAGCAACGGACAGGAGAATCTTAAGAAGCCCTGTCAGGCATTACTAAAATTATTTTTACATATTTTTATAATTAAAACATTACTGAAAAAAATGTAAGGATTGCACATTACCAATAGTGTTTTGTGTGTGCAATTTCATGGATTTGTACTTGCATGTGGAGACCAGAGGTTGAAGCTCCGTATCTTCCTGCCACCCTCTACCTTCGTTTTTTAAGGCAGGATCTCTCATGAAACTTGAACTTTGCTAATTCAGCTAACCTGGCTGGACAGCAAGTTTCTCAGTCTCCTGTCTCTGTCTTCCCAGCCATGGGATTATCGGCCCACTTTTGCAAATGTAGGCACCGGGGGTTGAATTCAGGTTCTCATGCTTGCCCATTAAGCAACCCACCTACTGAGCCATTTCCTTAGCCCCACTTACTAATATAATCAGTGACAAAAATGCTTATATACAAATTGTAGGCACTGGCAGACACGATACAAGATCTCAATGCTAGTATAGTTTTAGCCCTGTAAAAACTGACACAAAGTGGGAGAATGAGGATGGCTGTGGATGGATTTTATTAGTGAGTGTTAGTTTTATGGTCTGAAAAGGATGAACAAAAACATTTGTAATCGCCATTTTAATGCTTGCTTTCCTATGTAAAAAATTTGTTCATGTACACAGCAAAGGTGATATTTAATGTGTATTGGCTTTTAATTAAATTTGGTTTTAAGTTGGCATCTGTGAAAACAAGTGGTAACTGATAAAAAATAATAAATAGAAAACACTGCTAAAATGGTTGTCTTTCAAACATCATTTGACACATACATGAGTACATTGATGGTCTTTCCTCCTAGGTAAATGACGATATGCATATTTAGGGTACACTCTGGGAAATGAAGTTGACACTGAGGATTTAAAGTTAGAGTGCATGAATCTTTCCGTATTTGGGGCTTATTAACTAACAACTATTACGGACATTCATCTGGTATTCTTCTTCTTTTTCAAAAAATATATATATATTTTTTAATGTGCATTGGCATGAAGATGTCAGATCTCCTGAACTGGAGTTACAGATAGGTGTTAGATGCCATGTGGGTGCTGGGAATTGAGCCCAGGTCCTCTGGAAGAGCAGCCAGTGCTCTTAACCACTGAGCCACCTCTCCAGTCCCCATCTGGTATTCTTTTTTTACACTATCATCTTATTATTATCTTTATGTTATAGATGACACACACACACAGCAATTATCCAGTTACAAAAAGATGGATACTTTCCAAACTAAATAGTAATATATTGTAGCAACTGTAAGAGATTGCTTGGAACCCTGGGGATTAAGACAGGTTTTCAAAAGGAAAAGCTTTAATAAGAAAGCAAATACATGTCAATCCACAAATGATATCATTTGGAAAGACCAAGAATATAGTAGACTCCAGAAGAGACAACATGGCAGGCAGCATGTCTCTGTGTGTGGGTGCGGGCGGGGTGGGGTGGGGGTGGGCTGGCTAAGAAATTGTAGAAATAATTAACAGACTTATATTTAAACAAAGGATTCCAGTGGTAAATGGTTAGTTTTACAATGTAGGTTTACTATCTTCCTAACAGGGTATCTAAATTGAGGGTTTTATCATGTATCCCCCCTCCCACCAATGTCTTTAAAAATATGGTTAATGGTAAGACACCCAAGCTGGTCTCTCACAGATTGTGTGTGTAGGGGAAAGTGGAGTTGCCCATGAAATGCTGAGTATGCAAAAGCTCATCTTAGCCTTCTTTTTACCTTCCTGTGTTTGAAGGTTTTCATAATAAAAGATAAAACAACACTCACCATCATGCCTATTATTTAGTGGAATGTGTATATATACATTTGTGTGTGTACAATCATTTACAAATGAAAGCTGTTTACATGTACAAAATATATGATATATACAACTTTGCTCTGGGGTTTAAGAACTCTGTATTTTAAACAAATAATATTAAATGGTAAAGTCTTTCAGATGTACTAGACTTAGGTCAAAAGAGTGTTTTCTATGTTATGGACATCAGCCTGTCACCTGCAACATTTCTCCTAATGCTTAGCATCTGCTGTCTACTGATACAAACTTAGTCTCTGGGTTAAGAGAAACAGATGTCCTTATTTAGTAGAAAAATAAATGAGACTTTCCATATGAAAATGTTAATAAGGGAAGAATGGAAGTTAAACAAAGAAAATACATGATAACAAAATAGAAAGAGGCAAATTTCATTAATGACAGGCATTACCGAGAAAAACTAATGTAGATTAGACCACTGAGGACACTATTTTGCTAATTATCCAGAAGTCCACAAACTGTTGTGAATTTGTATTTACTTGTCAAAGACAGTTTGGAGAAATAAGCAAAGACAAAATATCCTGATTATGTCAAAGGCCTAGGCTGTGATGGATCAATGTAATTTCTACCTAGTATTCACATCTATCACTACCTGCAACTCCAATGTTCTATCAGGAGCCTGACTTTGAGGGTGCTCACACCTTGAAGAGGTCGTAGTGTTCTAACTCATTCTAAGACATACAATATATACATTTTCAAGAGGTTTGTATAGGTGAGTAAGTAAACCTGCTAACTGAAAACTCCAGATACTTAATTACTCTACAACTTAAAATATTAATTATAAGACATGCTAATTATCAAGGAGTCACAAATATGTATGCTCTTGTGTGCTAATTTGCTAATTACTGTTTTTGGTTTTTTTACCTTTTAAAATTCATGGGTAGTACATGTAAATTTAGATAGTAACAGGTATCAAAATAAAATACAAAACCCTTCACAGGGTTCCGACCTCTTTTCTTTCCTAGAGCAATGGTTCTCAACTTTACTAATGCTGCAGTTCCTCATGTTGTGGTGACCCCCCAACCATAAAATTATTTTCATTGCAACTTCATAACTATAATTTTGCTACTGTTATGAATCATAATGCAAATATCTAATACGCAGGATATCTGATGTGATCCACAAAGGAGTTGTGACCCACAGGTTGAGAATCATTGCCCTAGAGTAACTAGAAGATGATCATTGTTATCTCTACATATAAAGAGACTCTAGCTCCTTTTCCACACATAAACATGTATTTATGCAGATTTTGTTTTTAATGGGATGCTGCCACAAAGGACAACTTAGAATCAACATTTCCCATGTAAGTTGTTCATTCTTTTTAGCAGTTTAGGGTAGTGCCACCTTTCCTGATCTATAATTTCTTACATGGAAAAAAAAAGTATTTGTTAACTTTCTCTGATAGGCACCAGTCTCCAAAACTTCACTCTTCTAGGGATGTGCAACAGCCACACCAAACTATCTCTTCTAAGTGATGTGCACCAGCCACACTAAACTATCTCTTCTAGTGATGTGCAATGGCTACACTAAACCATCTCTTCTAGTGATGTGTAATGACCACACTAAACTATCTCTTTTAGTGATGTGTAACAGCCACACTAAACCATCTCTTCTAGTGATGTGCAATGGCTACATTATCTCTTCTAGTGATATGCAACAGCCACACTAAACTATCTGTTCTAGTGATGTGCAATGGTTATACTAAACTATTCTTGCACAGGTTCAAGTGTTCCTTAATGGGTTGTTGGTGAGAGACGGAGAGTACTGGAAATGCTGAGTTAAAAGTAACTTATGCATCATATTCTAAGTTCTACTCACCCACATTCTATAAAAGTTGAACAGATTTGTATTTTCTAAAATATCCATAAAAATTTAGACAGCTCACATCTCTTAGACAAATTGTGAAATATGATGAATATAAAACTTATGCTCCAATGAAATATTAGGCTCCTACTCTGCTAAAACTACTACAAATTTGGGGTCTTAAGCCAATACAAATTTATTAGTACCTTGTATTTCTAAAGTGCTTTACAGCCCTGATATTTTGACACATACGTCACCGTTTCTGTGGCTACGACCCTATTCTTCTCATCTGTTAAATGTTCTTGTGACTATATTGCCCTCTCTCCCCCCAGAATAATCTTCCAAATGAAATCTGGATGCAAAGTCTTGTCACATATGATTAGAAACATATTCGTGTGTGTGTGTGTGTGTGTGTGTAAGTACTGTTTTTTCATAGGGTGCATTCTGTCTACCATATCTATAAATGTTTCTTTTTCGTTTTTCATAAAGAAGTATCAAATGACAGTCCCTTGAGTCAGGGGCATTCACTGGAAAACAATACTAAACACAACTAATAGTAAGTTGGGACACAGAAACCCTTCCTTGACCTTAGATCATTCAGAACTGTGTTCTTAATTTTAGAACACTGCATTTGCGGCTCCTAAATTATTTTCCTCTTAAGTTCAATTATAACTCTCCACTGCAGACTTACCACCAACCATAACTAACCAGAGCTTCCAATAGCTTGGAATAACCATGTTAGTCCCCCGAGTTAATATAGCCAGATGAGAAGCTACTTGATAATCTTTCTGAAGAAAAGCATTGTAGCCAGAAGGTTTAATGCTAGGGGATGTCTTTCTGTATGCTGTGAATATATGCTGTTCCCATTGGTTAATAAATACGCTGCTTTGGCCTATGGCAAGGCAGCTTAGAGGCAGGCAGGAAAGGAGAGAGATAGGAAGAAAAAGGCATAGTCTGGGGAGATGCGAGCCAGCTGCCGAAGGAGCAATATGTAATGGGACATAGGTAAAGCCACAGAACACATGGCAAAACATAGATGAATAGAAATGGGTTAATTTAATATATAAGAATTAGCTAGCAGGAAGCCGGCCATAGTCCATACAGTTTGTAAATAATATTAAGCCTCTGTTTGTCTGAGCTGCGGGACTGGAGAGACCGTCCGACTACAAAGCACAATTTCTTAAATAGTGAAATAACAAAAGGGCCCACAGGCATTCCTATTTCTAGAGCCATTCCTGAATGCTAACGCTATATCCACCAAGTTTGGATATGGGACCTTGCTCTAGAATTATAAATAACAGCAGCTTAGACATTGTTAATAGAACTTTTAAATTAAAAATCTTAAGAAACCATCTCTAAACATTGGAAATATAGAGGAGGGGGTTTAGGGCCAAACAATAAATAAGTACAAAAATAAATCTTAAAAAAAAAAAACCACAGGGAAATACATACATTAATATGGTATGCATTCTTTATCTATGATTGGTTATTGACAAGACTTAATTGACAGAAAAGATGCTGTTTTAACTCACAGTATTTTCCTAAGTATTAAATCACTTTGGCTCCTTGCAGATTTATTTTTATCATCAGCAAAACAAAATGTTCACCTTATTTGCTGAGTAAGAGGCTTCTTTGTGTATTAGTCTTAGGCCTTCAAATATTTATTGCTCACGTTTAAAATAATTTTTTACTGATTAATTTCCCCAGCTTAACTCAAGTACACTTTAAAAATTAAGAGTTAAACTACAAGGATGATCCCAGCTAAGACTACATACAGAGGTATGTAGTCTGAACTGGCCATCTCCTGTGACAGGCAAGTCTTCCAGTAGAGGGACTGGGACACCAACCTAGCCACATAACCTTCGACCTGCAGTCTGTCCTGCCTATGGGATATGCTGAGTGGCACAGAGATTGTGGGAGTGGCCAATCAATGACTGTTCCAGCCTCACACACATGCCACAAGAGTTAGCTCAACACGGACACTGCCTGGAGTACCAGGACCCAGAGGCTGGGTGGCCCAGAGAACTACGATAGAACTAAACACAACTGGAGAGAAAAAATGTCAATGTAATGATGCCTAATGATACTGTGCTATACTCAAGAGATTGATGCCTAGCCCAACTGTCATCAGAGAGCCTTCATCCATCAACTGATGGAAACAGACGCAGAGAGCCACAGCCACAGATCTGTCCAAGCTCAGGAAATCCTGCTGAAAAGAGAGAGGAAGAACTGTCGGAGCCAGAGGGTCAAGGACATCACAAGTAAACCCACAGAATCAACTAACCTGGGCTCACAGTCTAAACTGACCACCAGGGACCCCTCATAGGATTGTCTCAGGCCTTCTGCTTATATGTGACAGTGTGTAGCTTAGTCCTTTTGTGGAACTCCTAACAGTGGAGCAGGGGCTGTCTCTGAGTCTTTTGCTGGCTTTTGGGACCCTATTTCTCATATTGGGTTGCCTCACCCAGGCTTAATACAAGGGGATGTGCTTAGTCTTACTGCAACTTGATATGCATGTTTTGTTGATATCCATGAGAGGCCTGCCATTTTCTGAATAGAAATGGAGGAAGAGAGGGTTGGAGGGTGGATGGGCAGAGGAGAGGTCGGGGGCACTGGAAAGAGAGAAGGGAAGGGAAACTGGTCGGGATGTAAAATAAATAAATAAACTAACAAAATTTTTAAGAGTTAAACACCAAAGGCAAAAATTCAAAACACTAGCTAGACTTGTTTTACATAAAACTAAAGTAGTTTGTTCTTTTCTCAGGGTAGAGAAGAACACAGAATCAACACCCCTAACCTAATTATGATAAAATTTATACCACGCTGGGAAAATAGGTCAGCATTTTATAATTTGCAAATCTAGGTCAGGTCAGCATTTTCCAACTAGATTTGATTTAGAACTTCACATGTACTGTTGTCTTTTAAAAATGGGAACCGCAAAAACGGAGATAAATATTAGCCTGCAAATACAAACACACCCTATCTACAACAGGGACACAAACTGCTGGAACACATAACCTGTCCTTCAGAATCCAGAGGCTACTGCACATCTGGATTACTTAACACATACGTTTATCACTGAGTAAATCAACATTTCTGTTTCACAAGTGCATAAAGACTCACTTTCCACTACAGAACTTTGGTGGTGAGTCAAGCTACAGTTCAGAGTTCACACATCTCTGGCTCTGTCAGTCGCTATCTAGTCCAAAGGTGGAACTAACACTTGATTAGTTGTTTTAAAAAAATGAATTCTTCATAGGATACCTCGATAAAATGACTGAAAAGATATTCTGAAGGGCAAAGAGCAAATCCTACTATGAAAAAATGTATCTTGCAATCAAGAAAAGACAAAATAGAGGCTGGTAAAACAGAAAAGCTGAATACTGGGAGCCAGCCATGTATCCCTGGCTGCTCACTAGAATCAATCAAAGCTTTAACACACAACAACCCCCAAATTTAGATTTAAACTATAAAGAAACTACAATCTCAGGAAACTCAGAAGTATTTTATTGGCAGTTAAGCACTCTGAGAAATTACTGCATCTACATCACATTCCTATTAACCTTGTGCAATGGCTTTCAGAGTGAAGCTCATCAAACATTTTCCTAAGATTAAATTTATTTTTATAATACTAAAGATACATGCTTTTCCACTGTCCTTTTCATTGCGAATACAACCAAAATTATCACCTAAGCTTTTCTCTCACAAACCTGTCTTTACTATTGGATTTCCTATGTGATTAATGGCACCTCTGACCAGTAGAAAGGCCAGGATACAGTGACAAATGGAGCTGCTAATAAGTTTAAGCCTTACCTTCTATGCCATTTAAAATCAATATGGTCTTGGGCAATATCCTTAATTTTTTTTATGTGTTAAAATATTTATGGCCAGTAACATCTCTAATAAAACATTGTATACAATTCTATTTTCTTACAACCCTTAAAAAAGTGAAACTTAGCCGGGCGGTGGTGGCGCACGCCTTTAATCCCAGCACTTGGGAGGCAGAACCAGGTGGATCTCTGTGAGTTCGAGGCCAGTCTGGGCTACCAAGTGAGTTCCAGGAAAGGCGCAAAGCTACACAGAGAAACCCTGTCTCGAAAAAACCAAAAAAAAAAAAAAAAAAAAAAAAAAAAAAAAAAAAAAAAAAAAAAAAGTGAAACTTAGAAATTCATAAAAAGTCCTATAGTTCAATAATACTATCCCACATCCTTGCACAGCCATTCTACATGTACAATATACGTACAAAACATACAGTTCACCCTCCAATGTGGGTTATGCATCCACGATTAACAAGTCATGGATTGAAAAAAAAATATGGAAAAGAAAGTTGCACACGTGCACTAAACACACCAGACATTTTTCCTGTTACTGTTCTGTAGGGAGACACGAAGATAAAATTTGAGGCCTGGCTTTACTCATTAGGTATGTGAGTCTAGGCAACTCAGTCACCCTACTTTTTAGTTCCTTTACCTGTAAATATCTTAGACGTCAGGATTTGAAAGGAAGACAATGCTTAGGAACACCTTCTTTAAAATAGAACCCGATACACATCAAGTACTAGTAAATAGAAGTTTACTTTTTTTTTATTTTTTTGAAAAAGTTAAATACCATCAATCTTAAACTAACTTGATTTTACCTAGTATAAAGGACAGGATGAGGAACACACCTTTGACTTGTTCTGTGAGCAAAGTAATTCTACTTCAGTTTCTTGGTAATAGGCAAGAAAGCATTCTTCTAAGTTTAGTAACAGCTTATTAACAACATCCTTATGGCCAAGTGTATATTACTGTGCGGTAGGTAGCAAAAGAGGCTTCAATGGCCAATAAAATATTAACCCAGAGAACAAAAATGCTATCTCCTTTACCAGGTGCTAATCTTCTTTAGGAAAGAACTCCAACTTATGCATAAACATAAGTAGTTGTCAAGAAAGTAGGAAGGACTAATTGAGCTTCTGACTACAGTTCTAAAGGCTGTATACTGTAGATGATGCTGGAGCAACTTCCAGGAACTCAAATTCAGTATCTCTTTACCATAGAAACCCGGGTTGGGGTGAGGGGGCGAGGGAGGTCATGGCTGCTTTTGAGATAACACACATATGCTTTCCCTAGTACTATGTTTATAAATGGCTTCTAAATCCACCTAAGTGGTGGTGCAGGGGAATTTGACATTTACCCTAACACTGGTAATATGCCTTCATACATAGTTTTCAGTATCCATCAGTAATTTCTACTTTATCTATGTCCTGGCCACATGGGGCTTCCCGTTCCTAGCCTTGAACTTTGTTGCTGCTCTTTTGTGATTTGCAGTGCAAACTTTTCTGAGGTCTAAACTATTAAATAATCCACAACA
>CABHPQ010135901.1:12934-27405 GCA_902168405.1 Peromyscus aztecus
AGAAGAAGAAGAAGAAGAAGAAGAAGAAGAAGAAGAAGAAGAAGAAGGAGTCTTGTCATGGAAGTTGTAGTGTGGCCTGTTGAGTCACACAGTTTACCCTTTAGTCCATACATCTTTACTTGTACGTGTTCCTTGCCTCAAGTCATTGGTCAGGCCTCTGGATTCTGCTATCCCACCAATAAAGGGCTCTCTCTGGGGCTCCTCTTGGATATCCTCTTGTTGTCCTATGTCATGGAGGTCCTACTGCCTTGGATCTGTAAGTTTGTCTCCTTCACAACAACAGTTGATAGATGAGGTGGATGTTGGGTTGGGCCAACTCATAGCCCTGGTTCTGGGCCTGGCTGGTAGCTGTGTTGGTGAGCTCAATAGCTTTCCCCAATTGTCACTACCCAGGTGAGCTCTCCAGAGCTGCCTCAGCCAGCCCACCCAATGCAGCCTGCAGCAAGGAGCAGGGCCAGTTCTCCTGATCTTGGGCCCTTATATCCAGGTCCCCCTGGCCAGCTCTACTGTTTTCCCAGGCCAGGTGCAGGGCCCCTTTTCCTGATTGCTGCCAGGGGAATCTGAGGGGATGGCGGGGTCAGGTCTCCTGTTCTCCTGCCCTCAGGGCTGGCTCACCTGTACCCACCCCCACCCCCACAACAGGGTCAGCTCTAGTGTGGTACCCAGGTGGGGTGCAGCACCTGCTCTCCTGTGTGCTGCAGCTGGTGTGGGGCAGGGCTAGTTCTCTCACTCTAGTGATCCCAGGGCCAGCTCTCTCACCTGCCACAGGTAGCAAGGGGCAGAGGGGGAGGACATCTTTCCTTCACCCATGCCACTGCGGTGTGGGGGGGTGTTAGTCAGCTCTGCTGCTCTCATGGGTTGGCTCACTTGTGTCCCCAACCACAGGGTCAGTTCTAGTGTGTGTCTCAGGTGAGGTGCATGCCTATAGTGAGTGGTGGGGCCATCTTTTCTGAGTGCTGGGGCGAGCTCTCCCCTGAGGGGCAGGGCCAGCTCACTTGCTGCAGTATACAGCAAGGGGAAGGCTCAGCCATCCCAGGAACAGTGAAGGGCAGGGCTGACTCAGCACAGCATGGCTCTAATGACCCCCGTGCTAACACAGGGCATGGACATTATCACAGACCCCAGCTGCAGCAGGACCATGGACCCAGACATGGCCCTCAGCAACAGCTCAGGCCCAGACACCATCATAGCCTGGTAGCAGCACAGGACACCCAGATCAGCAAAGTCCAGGAAGAAGTATGGCCCCTGGGAACCAACATGGTCCCAGGTGACTGACCAGACCCAGAACATTCTCGGAGCCCTTGGAGGCCACTGGAGCCACAGACACCACCCTAAACCCCGGCCTCTGCAGGGCCATAGATCCAGACATGGCCCTTGACAGTGGCCCATGCCTAGACATCTCCATGGCTCCAGGTGGCAGCACTAGCTACCCAGATCAGCATAGGCCCCAGTGCAGCACTGTCCTTGGTCCAAAGTGGCCAACCAAACCCCAGTCATCCGCATGGCCCTCAGTGACAACAGGAACCCCAGACATCAACTCAGACCCTGGCTGCTGTAGGGCCACCGATCCAGACATAGCCTTCTGCAGCAGCCCTGACTCGGACAACATCATGGCCCCAGGTAACAGCACAGGCCAGTCAGATCAGAATATCCCTGGTGGCAGCATGGCCCTTGGACACTCCTGTGGCCACAGGTTGCAGCCCAGACACCAGGCATCTACGTGGCCTTTGGTGGCCACATGGGCCATGGACATCAACACAAACCCTGGCTGTGACAGGACCATGGACCCAGACATGGTCCTAGGCAGCAGCCCAGGCCCGGATGTCACAATGGTTCAAGTGGCAGTGTAGCCCCTACCCTACTCCTGACCCAGCATAGCCTCCACAGCTTGGCCCTCAGACACCAACATGGCCCCAGGTGTAGGCTCAGACCCCTGGCAAGGTATCAGGAGCTACAGTCATCAACGCAGACCCTGGCTCTGGCAAGGCCACAGACCCAGATATGGCCCTCGACAACAGCCCTAGTCTAGACAATACCATGGCCCAGTTGACAGCCCTGGCCACCCAAATTGGCCTGGCCCTGGCAGCTGCACAGCCCTCAGACATAAACATGGCCCCAGGTGGCGGTCCAGACCACAGGTCCCTGCACAGCCCCCAGTGATCACAGGAGTCACAGACATCAACACAGGCCCCCTTTGCTGCTCCAGAGCCTGGGACCAAGACCTGGCCTTGGTCATAGCCCAGGCTCAGACATCTCCCTGGACTCAGGTGACTAGCTGGCCATTCACGTGATTCCATTCCTGACCACCTTCACCTCTCAAGATCCACCTCTCTCTCTTCCACTTCCCCAGCCTGTACTCTCTCACCACAATGATGCCTGACTGCCCAGGGTCAGGGATCTTGGTTGGGTCACCGGTGGCACTGGGTTAAGTACTGCCTGCCCCAGCCATAAGGGATGGTGCAAACTGTTGCCTTTCCTCTCTTCCGTGCCTGGGCCTAGGACTAGGGCAGCACTTAGTATGATGGTACCTTGGTATGATGGCTCCTGGTTGATTGTGAGCCCACTCCCCCAGCGCCATCTGTGTCCTCCACTGATTCAGGGCTGGGGGGGGGGGATGGACAGTAAGGGGCCATCGGTGGCTGCTGGTTCATTGTGACCCTCCCAGACCAAAAAATCTGGGGGAGCACCATCTGTGTCCCCTGCCAATTCAGACCTGGGTGGGGCCAGTGGCTCCTGGTTGACTGTGCCCCCTCCACACACTAAAAAGTTGGGGGAGAGTATTTAGGCAATGTCTTAGTCTGCCTTGTGTTACTGTCGCAAAGCACCTAAGGCTAGATAATTTGCAAAGCTCACAGTTAACTATGCTGACATCGGCGTTTGGCGAGAGCTTCATGGCAGAAGGCACCACACAGCAAAATCATGTATGTGAGATAAAGATGTTGTGTTGCCAGAAGCAGCATGTATTGGGTGAAAAAGTCACACCTCTGTACAGCAGCCTGCCCTCTCCTAACCCATCTAGTCCCAGAAGAACTAATGTCCCCAGAAGGACATTCATCTCTCCCAAGGTAACCCAAGCTCCTCTCCTATTGGGTCTTAAGGGTTCCCTCACCTCCCAGCACCCTTAAGTTGGGACCAAGCCCTCAGCATATGGACCTTTGGGAAACTAGCACTGTTCACACTAGAGTAGCAGGAGAGGAAGGAGAAAGGAGGTAGGCAATGAAGAAAATAACAGTGCTCATGTGGATACCTGCATCCATATATGTGTGTTCCACAGCTCCCACCCTACTTGACAACTTTTATTCTATTGCTTATTGCTTTGTTATTACCAAGCAGAAAGCACAATTCATGTAAATAGTGACAAACAGAAGAAGGACATAGTCTCATAGGGCTCTGTGCTCAGGTTAAACACCAGCTTGTGGTTGCCATCTTGAAACTAATTTTTGAGCAAGAACATATTTTAAGTTTGCTTCTATGTTCTTTCCTAAGAAAATGGGCATGCATTTTTATTGATTTTTAATATAAAACTATACTGTACATAGTTTTTGCTTATATTTTTATATATCAGTATATCTTCAGCATCATTTGAGTGGTAGCATAATATTCTATAGTATGCATATGTCATAACTGAGATACTGTGAATAAGGCACTTGGCACCTGGAGTGCAGTGTTTAAACTTCCTCACTTTCCTCATTGTAAAATGGGAATGCTACACTAAAAAAGCTATCACATTTACAGTCAGCATTATAATGTCTCCAAATGCTAATGTGATCAACAGCTAACAGCCAGTTACTGTTGTAAACTCTAATAATTCCCTCATGGTGAGTGTGCTATGTCAGAAACATAGACAAACATGTTTGTGTCTTTCTAACATACAATGTCAGAATTTATTTATTGATAGATATTTTTAAAGATTTAAAAAATATTATGTCAATGTCTGTGTTTCTGTGCGGGGGCCTGTGCACTGAGCATAGGTATACACAGAGACTACAAAGGGGTGTTGGATTTCGTAGAGCTGGAGTTACAGGAGGTTATTAGCCACCAATGGGGGTGCTGGGAACGGAACTTTCCCCTACAAGAGCAGTAAGCAATCTTAACTGATGAGCCATCTCAGAATTTATTGAATAGTAATTAATTTAAAAGGTACAGTGGTTTTATTAGTTGTAATTTTCCATATAATCCTGAGTTCCTTGATAACTAGTATAGGCAAAAAATCTTCATTTATTCCAATCTTAATTACTAATACTAACTCTCAGATCATAGATTACACATCACAAAGTAAATATATCTGTATCTACATTTGTAGGATTCAGAATGGTCACAGTGGGTTAAAGAGACCACAGCAGAGTTCAAGGAGCTCTAAGGATCAGAAGAGAGGAAGCTGACAGAGACACCAGAGTCTCTGTGGGGAGTAAGGCCAAAGCACCCTGCTGGACACCGGCCAGAGACTCTGCTAGAGTCTAATTAAACTGCAGAATCAAGGTGTAGGTGAGAAAGTTATAGAGGTACTGGGTCCAGATGGACAAGCTGGTAGACAGATGGACAGAAACTTGAGTACACCACATCAACAGCAGGTATGGAGTCAGCCAGAGCTCTCTGCCTGTTGTTCTTAACAAACACATGGAGTTGTTGGATGACACATCTATGTGGAAACTGCCATTGCATGGCCACGAGTCTTCCTCTTCATGAGGTCCAGGTGAGGGTGTTGCATCCCTTCCTTGGTCTGGTACTCTAATCGACATTTCTCTCCCACCCACCTGTTCCCAAATACCTGGCAGTCACTTCCCAAGAGGATTATTCTACAGCATTTCCTCATTTTTGTCTAATTAAAAAGGAAGGTTTTCACTTTAACATAGTAAGATTATATACAACAAAAAGTTATTAAGTAAAAATTACAGTTACAACATCTAGTCTGTTTTGGCAAAATTAGAGAAAATACTCTATTATCGATCTTATCTTTGTGAGTCCAAAGTTTTGTATCTAATTTATCTTTCATCATAACCAAAGAAAACTATAACTGTCTAGTCCTCAACTCCATCAACACCAGAAGGGTGGAATGTTACCTAATGACAGGGACTTCAAGCTGCTTAGGCAGTCACCCAAAGTTCCTCTGCAATGTTGGGGCATCCAACTCTGGCCTACAGGCCTAGCATGTCTGATAGGTTTTTCTGTGAAGCAGAGAATTTTGAAGGACTGTCCTACCTTGTCTTGGCAGAGTTTGGCAGTCACCTTTCTTACGTCCTGCTGGTCCAGTTTGGACAGTAACTGTCAGCAACTGAGGCAAGGGCAGTTTCTTTGCCCATATGGCTACTAGCTTTTGCCATAAAAAAAACTCCATATGGAGTTTCTTTGATGCCCATCATCCTCTTTGAAGATCCTCTTTCAAGAGCAAATGGGTCTCACTATCAAGAAAAGTATAAGTGTAAGTTCTTGAAATATTTTGAATGCCATATTCTGTAGGTCTTTGAAGTGTTTGAAGATTGTCCATCTATCTGAAATATATCTCTGCATGATCTTAAAAACTTAACATAAGATTGCTATTATAGATGACTATTAATCTGTATTTCTTAATTATATATTACATTTTAAAATGAGCTGCATAAACATAATATCCTAAACAAAAGTAGAAATACACACATAGTATAACAAAATTAACTTTAAATTTGTACCCATAAAAGAAAATCCATATCAATGTAAAATATGTAAGATTAACAGTTGTTTTTTGGATTAAAGTAGATTCAATAATCTACCCTTTCATCCTATCATTTCTGTATCCCCCCTTTTTCTTTTCAGAACAAGATCCCTGAATCTAATCTTCTTTGTTTAGCTTTTTTCCTGACCATTATCCATAACAAGTTGTAACCAACCCCTCTAAACTATGACAAACATTCATAATTTATTTTTGAGAATATGGGTGTAGTTTTCTAGACTACTTCCTGTTGATTGAGGGCACTGGAAATCTTTGGGGGACTGAGAAAATTTAGGATTATGGTCAAGTCCTGACTGGAGTATTCTGTGAGGCTGGATCATCTCAGCTAGCCACCTTGAAATTGTCCTGAGCAGTTTATAGTCCAAAGACAATCTTTGGGTGGTGTTTGTCAGCTTGGTGGTGTTACCACAGTCCTGGTGGAATCCTCATTGTAGGACCCATCCTCCTTTTGGAGACTGCAAAGTCACTGTTAGGCATGGTCATGGTTCACTGCAGAAAACTTAAGCATTTTAAATGTTATATGTGGCAGATCTCAAAGAGGTTAAAGAACCATAATTTGTTATGTATATCCAGAGTATAAAAACTTAATTCTTAGTTACCTTATAGAGACTCAAACCCAAAATCATGTACAGGAAGCTAGATGAACCTTTTTTCTAGAATTAGTACTCTAGATGACCATTAATAGCATGACAAAGACTTTAAATATACATATATAAATTTTATAAATTTTGAGATAATATTTATATCTTAAGAAAATTTGAAAGAGTCAAAATAAAATCAAAGGATTATGAGATTAGTGGCAATAGAATAGTCCCTTAATTTTGGTTTTTCTCTGCCCCATATCAGGTGGCTCTTCTGACATGAAACAGAGATTTTGGATTTTACTTTTAACAAGTATGCTTGGGTTTAGAGGAGAGAGCCACACTCCAACTCCAAAGTCAGCTTTAATTTTTAATTGAACTGGGACTACAAAAAGACCATTTGCATTACGTGTTTGTAGAAAACAGCAGAAACAAACATTTGGGGAGATATATAAAAGTTTATCCTGGCCGGGCGTTGGTGGTGCACACCTTTAATCCCAGCACTCGGGAGGCAGAGGCAGAGGCAGGCGGATCTCTGTGAGTTCGAGGCCAGCCTGGGCTTCCAAGTGAGCTCCAGGAGAGGCGCAAAGCTACACAGAGAAACTCTGTCTCGAAAAACCAAAAAAAAAAAAAAAAAAAAAAAAGTTTATCCTGTTGGAAATGTGATATACCAATAGGCAAATTTATTCTTTTTCTTAGTACATTTTCACTAGGAGATTTGTCCTTTTTCTTCAGATGTCTCATTTGTCCAGTAGTCTTCAGATTCCTTAGCTGGTTGCCTTCATTGTTCTGGAAAGACAAAACCCTGCCCCAACCCTAACTTTGGGGAGTTTCCCTTTTGACAAGTTATATCTGATCAAATGAAAAGCATTTGTTAGTTTTATAAGTAGTTTAGATTGAAAGGTCACACTGGTTGATGAACTAATCAAGAGGTCTCTCTTGTTCAAATCTAATCTTTATCAATTTTGATGGTATCTATAGCTTTTCTTTTTCTGTGGAAACAAAAGCAAAACCTCTTCCCCAATGTAACACATATCCCAGTTTCCATTTTGAGGTCATCACATCTTTAAAGTATACAGGCTGATTTAATTCTGTAGTATTTTTTATTATCCAATGTTTCTCTACAGCTGTCGTTCCTTTCTCATTAGCATTTGAGAAAATTTAAAGTTAATAAAGCATTATGCAATCTATCTCTGGGGGTGTTTGTTACCCCTTTCTGTTTAAGTATATCTTTTAGAGTTTGATAAGATCTTCCTTTAACTGCTTGTCCTGTATGATTATGTGGTATACTTGTAATATGCTTTATGTTGGGTGCCATATGTAATTGGATGTTTCTCTCCCACTCACCTGTTCCCAAATATCTGGCAGCCACTTCCCAAATAATTGACTTAGAGGCTTAAATGATCAGCCAATAGCTCAGGCTTATTGCTAACTAGCTCTTACATTTTAAGCTAACTCATATTCCTTATTTATGCTCTGCTGTGTGGCAGTACCTTTGTTAGCATGGCACATTTATCTCCTGCTCCCTCTGCATCTGGCTGACAGCTCCTGACTCCGCCCTTCTCCTTCTCATCGTCCTTAGTTTGGTTGCCCTGCCTATACTTCCTGCCTGGCTACTTACTGGTCAATAAACGTTTATATTAAACCAATTCGAGTGACAAATCTTTACAGTGTACAAGAGGATTATTCCACAGCAGGATACACTTGATAAGTTATGAGGCCTAGTTTTCCTGATAAGATTGTAATACATCCATGTGCTCATATGTCCCTAATTGACTTAATAAGTTTATAAAGTGGCAACTTATTCTAGAAATAAGTTATCAGTCTGTGCCTCCTGGGTGGTTCTAACAGATGGTGGTATGTATATACTCTCTAAGGTGCAGAGTTGTCCTGTCTCTATGTTTACACTGGAAATGGAGCCATGTTGCTTGTAACATGGAGTCACTCAGGGCAAGGTGCAGCCGAAAGCCAGAGATGGTTCTGATCAGAAGCGTTACAACAGCAACAGCAGCTGAATTTGCTGGCAAGGGGCTAGGGAGGAGTCAGGTCATCGATGCTGGCAAATCTCTGAAGAGAGTGGTGGTGGAGGAAAGAAGAGAACTGGATGGAAGAAGGTGGTCTGCAACACTGGAGACCCAGGTATGCTGTAGGCCCGGGGGAGAGAGCCATAGGGAGGAGAAACCACACATGGAGCCGTCAGCGGAGCAGGGAATGGCACACAACGCTGTTGCCTACAGCAGCCTGAGGACTGCGGTTTGTTTTTTAGGGACCTCAGTTCAGGTAGAACCGAGTCTTTGGCTTCAGTGTAGATTATTTCAGGACACGTCAGTATGAAGCAGAGACTTTCAATGTAGAGGAAGGGTTAAGAGGAAGGAAAGTACTTAGGAACACACATCTGAGAGTGTGCACGTGGGCTTCTCTAGCTCTAGTGCCCTTTTAGATTTCTATTCCCCACCCTGATTCTCTGGGTGAGATGTAAGCCTGCTAGCTAGTCTCTGTAGCCAAATGATGTTTAAGCAGTAATCTCCTCAAAGAATGTGTCTGCTGAAGGCTCTCCAAGGAATCTGCACTGTCTTCTGAATAAAGGGGGACTTTCTATAGTGGGCTCCACTCCGTTCTCTGGCTCCTCCCACCCTTCCTGCCCACCAGCTACTTGCCACTTCTAACACTGCAGCGGAATAGGGACTGTTTGTAACTCTCCTGTGAATAGAGCCTGAGTCATTGCCCATGATACAGATCTCACACCAAGCCTCACAATTTTTCTGCCACTTGTATCCAAACTTCAGCCCCCTGTAGAGTCCACACTAAACAATACTTTATCTGTTAGAGATTTTCCATGTCTCCAACAAAATGCCATCATCTCTTGAACTCCTATACCGAGGTCTTGTGGCTTCTATTCTCGTTTTCTGTTACAGTTAGTTATTTCCATCACTACCCTGCAAGTTCTTGGAAACAGTGTCTTGATTAACTTGATAACCTTCTTCCTCTATATAATTGGCTACTCAGAGGCCACTGAAAAGCACACTGGATGAAGGAAATTGAATCAGGAAACACACTCAAGTACACGGGACACAGGGAACCTGAGTGTGGGAGTGGGGGTGGGACAGATGCATGTTCTCACAAAGACCTTTCACACACATTTGAAGAAGTGAGTTAACACCCACATCACACATTAATTCAAGATGGAGTCTGATCCCCAATGCCAATTTAGCCTCAAGCTGCTCCTTTTTGTCACCACTAGGAGAAACTGGCTGAATTTTTCTTTTTACTTTAGTTCAAATTTAGTTGTCCTCCAGGTATCTGAGTTTTATTTTTATTAAGTATTGTAACTTTAAAATTCAACCCTCTACTTTAAAAAGTAACATACAGCATTTTTTCTAGCTTATCATGTGCAGTCCTTAATAATATAATAGGAACAAATTGTGCATTTAGTCAAAATCTATTTTCAAAAACCCCAAACTTCTAGACTACTTCCTGTTAGCATCACTGACAGATGCTCAGTTTAGTTCAGCAACTGATGAATAGGAGTGCAGGTTTTTTATCACTCACAAAATGCTGATCTTGCCTCTCCTATGTAGCATATTCAAGATAAACGGGCCTTTGTTTTGTGATCTTATTTTATGTGTATGAGTCCCTGTGTGCACAAGTATGCGGAGGCCACACAGTCCCTTCCTCTGTTCGTCTCTACCTAACCTGGAATTCACTGATTGGCTAGACTGGGTGGACAGAGAGTCCCAGGCTCCTCTCTGTGGCCCCTCTCCTCCCCACAGCACATCACTGGGGTTAGATATACACCATGCTCAGCTTTTACGTGGGTGCCAAGGATCCAAACTCAGGTCCTCACACTTGCACAGCAAACACTTTGCCCACTGAGGCATCTCCCCAGTCCTCAAACTGTTCCTTTTCATGAGAATTTTCAAAAAAGAAAGTACTGGTATTTAAGAAATTTTAAGGTATTATTAAAAGTAACTGCCCATAAAATAACTTTTTGTTTAAAATATGAGAATAGTATGCATTTTCCATTGTATTTAAATGTTGGCAATGATTTTTCAAGAGTATTGATTTCTACATAGCAAATATTAAGCAGATAAGCATGGGTTACTAAGAGAAAATCTGGCTATCAGATTATATAAAATCCATATGTGAAACGTGTATTTCATTTTATTGTTTTGTGGTCTTTAAACATCTTTGTCTCACTTCCTGGTGAGTCCCTCCCACTTTACCTCCCATCCCAGGCAGGCAGTAAAGCAAAAAACAAAGAGTAGAAAGCAGAACCATCTAGAAGATGAGATCTTGATGACCACAACCTCAGTCTTCCCAGAATGCCTTCCTGATGGCTTGAGAAACAGCAAAGCATAACCAAAATGCTTTAAACCAATTCTGACACATGAGCCATCGAATCATGTCAAGGCTTGCTCCAGTGTGGACGCTGATGGATCTTTAAAGTTGAAGAGATCAAAATGGCCAGACTTTAGGAAAACAGCAACAAAACAAAACTGAAGGACTTTTACAGGAAAGACTATTGTAAGCAGTAGAACACCAGCACTGTTCTTCCATACTAGTCTAGTCAAGACAAACAGAAAATGGGTGTAGATGAGCTGAGGCTCCAGAGCTGATGGTGTACTGGGTCTTTTTTATGTATATTTTCCAACCAAAAGGACAGCTTTCAAATGTTCAATGCTCTCAAAGTAATATACACCCAGGAAGCAGCAGGGAGAGAGGCCAATCTCCAGGAGAATGTAAAACAGTTTTTGATAAACCAGAAAGAAAAGCATAAGCCTGGGATTACTGAAATAGCTCAGCAATACAGAAATAGGCCAATTTCAGGCGCTGGCTTTCTCCTTTTGCATGTTTAACATACCAAGTGTGTGTTTTCTGGAATCACTACTAAGAATCCTCTAGGTCAGTGGTTCTTAACCTTCCTAGTGCTGTGACCCTTTAATACATTTCTTCATGCTGTGGTGACCCCAACCATAAAATTATGTTTGTTGCTACTTCATAACTGTAACTTTGCTACTGTTACAAATAGTAATGTAAATATATGATTGCAGGGTATCTGATATGCAATTTCTGAAGGGGTCATGACGTACTGGTTGAGAGCCATGGCTCTAGGCATTAGACACAAGCCAGGTACACGCTACTACCTGTGTCTGTGGTCATCTGACATGCTCTGGATTTTGTTACCTTCTTTCACCCACATACACCCTGTCTGCCAAAGATCTGTGTTTAAATACAGTAAGAACACTCTCAAAGTTGTGCTAATACTGTATTATAGGGTACCTAAGTGCTTAGCTTGAACAAGTGGTACTAAAAAAGAAGATAAGCACTTTGCTAAAAAGTTTTAAATAAGAGAAAAGCTAAAAAAAATCAAACTCTCAGAGTACTCATTTTAGATGTATTATTAATGTGTTTATATTCCTTAGAGAAAGAAGATAAAGATACAATTATGTGGTGATATTTTATTTGTTCACCCCAATAAAACTTATCTGAGGATCAGAGGAAAAAGCCAGCCACTATATTAAACATAGAAGTCAGGCAATGCTAGCACACGCCTATCTTAATCCTAGCATTCAGGAAGCAGAGATTCATCTGGATCTCTGTGAGCTCAAGCTGACACTGGGAACAGAGCCAAGCATTGTGGCATACACCTTTATTCAGCACTAGCTGACCATAGAGGTCTGGAGGTCTGTACAGATGTACAGGAAGTGATGTGACTGGGCAGAGAGAGGAAGTAAGAAAGCACAGAAAAGCATATAGGAAGTGGCTCTCTCTTTGGCTGAGGATTTCCAAGTGGTAAGAACTTGTGGCTGTGGCTTGTTCTATCCCTCTGATCTCTCAGCTTACACTCCAACATCTGGCTCTGGGTTTTTTATTAATAAGACTATTTAGCAATTCGTCTTACACAATTAAGGGATGCAGAAATGTGGATAAAAAATGACCTAATTAGGAATTATAGATGTCTCTAGCCTCAGTTTTCTTATCTGTAAAGTGGGGAGATTAAAGAAGGAAATCTAGTTTCTTCTAGCTAGAAAAGTATGGCTACCACAGGAAATCTGATCCATTACATGCATCTGAGAAACAAGATGTACTCCTCTTTATGTGACTTTGTTTTCCTTAAATGAAAATAAAATGTATCATTAATAAAAGATTTGACAGTTTTGTCAATCAATGATAAAACTATTGGGACAATTAACAAGTAGAGTTCTTATGTTGATATCCTGGCCTGGTGGAACAGAGCAAATTTTAAAAACTGCCATGCCTTTTTAATAAAATAAAAACGTATACAAGTGGTTGACAGAATAAACAGTTCTGGAAATTCATGATATTTCAAAGGGAATGAATTGCATTCAAATAGATTATGAAATCAGTGGCAATGCTAAAGAGTCAGCTCCACAGACGGAAGCGGGAGTTGGTATTGAGCAAGGTTGAAGCATACTCTGTTAGCTTACAAATACATCTGTAGAAGGAAGCTATTTTCCAGAACTCAATGATAGTCATTTCTGGAAACAGGAGGGCTAAGAAATATGAGTAGAGCTAAAGAAATATGAAAGGCGGTATTAAGTTGGGAAACCCTGAGCACATGAAGAAAGGAAGCAGAAAGAAACAGTCACACATTCTGGAAAAGCAATCAGCGAAGACAGAAGCGCAGCTCCTTGGACTGTTCTATTAGCAGTAAGTGGGGAAAGATATTGGCAATAAAACAAAAAAAAATAAAGCACTCTTATGGGAAATTAGCTTGTGGTTTAGCACTACTAAATCACAACAAAGTTTGCTGGGAGTTTCTACAGCAAGAACCCTGGTGTTCTGTATGGCTGTGAAATACCCTCAGAGGCTTGTTTGTTACACACTTGGTCCCTGATGGTGGTGCTCTTTGGGAGGTTGTGGAACCTTTAGGACATGGGATACATCTGGAGGAAGTGAGTTGGCTGGGAAGCTAGCCTGCAGGGTTATAGTTTTTACCCCACTGCTAGCCAGGATCTCTGGGTTTTGGTCAGAAAGATTGAGTTCCAGCTACCTACCACCACCACTATGAACTCCATCGTATTTTCCCCACCACGGCAGAGCCAAATTAAACCCTCCCTCAAGATGCTTGTCACGCCTTTTTGGTCACAGCATGAGAAAAATAATCCCACATACCTGGTGTGAGAATCCAAGGATCCCTGAATTTTATCTTGTTCTTGTTTTGATTTATAGAATTGAAAAAGTAGATACAAGTTAAAGACAGGCTAGATTAAGTCTCAAATGTTATTTGACCAGTTGCCATAGGGTCCTAGAAGAGAACTGATTTTACAGAGCAAGCTGTTTATCCAAGTTCAAAGACATTCTGCAACCTTCTCAGCCAAACATTCTGATATTACATGTTATCTACTATCAAAAGTTCCTGTCATGTCTCAGGAAACTTTCTGTGTTACAGGTTAAGATGGAATCTTGGTCAGTCTCTCCATTATCAAGAGAAGGCTGAATTTCTTTTAACCATCTCTTGTCTTTCCAAAGGACAAGCCATAGGACAAACTATGTAAGGCAAAATGATCACAAAGTTAGTTCATCTTTTACCCAATACCAGGAAAGGAGTCAGTCAGACCAGGCAGTTCCTAGAACTTGTACTGCTCTCCTAGTTCCCTTCTACCCCAAGACAGCTGCTAACCCAGACTCCAGCCCTTTGACTCAGAAATTATAAAATGGTCTTAGTGTGTTTATTAAGATATATTATATATACTATAAAATTCTCCACTTTAAATGCACACTTCAATGGTTTTAGCACATCTACTGTTGAACAACCACTGTTAATCCTAGAATGATCCCATCTCCCCTTTCCCCCCTGGAACCTCGTATTTATGAATAGGTGGCCATCATTACTGGGTGCTCTTCTGGGTGTTTCTGCCCAACCTGAGGCTGGTGCCCTCCACACACTGTCAGCAGCCAGCATATTTCAAAGAAGCCTGAGGAGCAGAGCCAAGGTTTTCCTAACTGTGCTTCCAAACACAGCGCCAGGGTTTCTGTTTGTTTGTTTGTTTGCATGGTTATTTGCTTTTTTCTTTTAGTTACACACTAGTATTAGCCATGGAAAGAAAAGAAAATACTGCTATGAGGCTAGGGATGTGGCTCAGTTGGCAGAGGGCTTATCCGGCAGTAGAGCACCAACTGGACTTAGTGGTGCACCCCTACAATCCCAGCATTGGGAC
>CABHPQ010135903.1:0-27648 GCA_902168405.1 Peromyscus aztecus
CCCTACTGAACAGAGATGAAGAAACTTATGTGGAGAGTTGGTGTACCTTCAAAGGAGGACTTTTGTTCTCTTTATGTATGAACAGCAGAGTTTGTGACTAGGAAGAAACAACAGCACCTGCTTAGAATCTGAACAATCTGGAGGTTAATATTTAACACATGCTCTACTAGTTATGAGTCAGCTGAAATGTATCCTGACAGCTGATGTTGATGATATGGTCTACAAGGCAGCAACATTCACAGTGTTGTCTTTGAGAAGTGACTGGGGTTTTGTTTGTTTGTTTGTTTGTTTGTTTGTTTTTTGAGACAGGGTTTCTCTGTGTAGTTTTGGTGCCTGTCCTGGATCTCGCTCTGTAGACCAAGCTGGCCTCGAACTCACAGAGATCCATCTGGCTCTGCCTCCCGAGTGCTGGGGTTAAAGGTGTGCGCCACCACCGCCAGGAGAGAAATGGCTGTATTTTGAGAGCTCTGACTCAAAATGATGTATTTGAAATATAACTCTACTGGAAGATAGTGGAAACTTAGACCTAATTAGAGTAGTTGGTCCCTAGAGATTTGCCTTTGAGGACTACACATAGTCCTGGGCCCCTTCTTGTCTATCTCTTTGCTATTTAGCTGAGTCATGGATGCATCTTCCTCTGCTACAGTCTTCACCACTATGGTGCTCTGTCTTCCAGCAACAGCTCCAAACAATCAAAATGTAAATATCTAAAATCATGAGCCCAAATAAACACTTGCTTCTTACTTTTCTCCCACATATATTTTGTTACAGCAACAGAAAGACACATAAATAACTATACAGGTTATAAATTCTTTCCCAGAATGATGAATAAGAACTTGTAAGAATGTTGGAAAACATGATTGTTGGGAGAGCCACACTGAGACTAAACAGGGTTTGAGGAGGCAGTGTGCTGTGACCTTTCTGAGAATGAATAGACACATCAAAGCTTGTAAGAGAACCTGAATTGAAAGGCACACAGAGAAGCCTGGCCATGACAATGATGAGAGGGGAATGGAGGTATGGCAGATTGGCCTGAATTTCTCTGGCTACCAAGTGGAGCTTGGATGAAGTCTCTGGAGATGCAGAGTTTCATCAAGTTAAAGGATCTCAATGCATTCATCATGTATATTCAAAAAGGGTTTGCTGTAAGGCCCCTCATTATGTTCCTTAGCTATTAAATTCCACACATGGATGGTTAAATCCTTTGTATAAAATAGTATATTATTTGCATACAGCCCATGCAAATTCCACTTTAATATATAAGTTTTCTGAAGATGATTTGTAATATATATTGCAATGTAAATGCTGTGTAAATAATGGTCATACTCATTATTTAGAGAATAAGGACGAGAAAAAGAAGTGTGCAGGTTCAGTCCTGCCACATCTTAAACCTAACTGTGTTTTTAATCTGAGGTTGGTTTAGTCTTCAGACACACACAGAAGGCCAATACATTTGCTCAGTGGTTGGATAAAACTTTTAAACCATTTTTTCCACTGGTCTCTGAGAAAGTAGCACTCCTTTTCTGAAAAGGTCAGCCTGTCCTCAGCAGCTGGTACACATGTAAAGGTTCAAACCTTCTTATGGCAAAACAGGAGATACCAAAACTAGGTACAGTATTCCCAACCCCAGCACTTGATATGCTGAAGAAGGAGGACCCTTGACTCCTTATTGAGTACAAGGCCAGTCCAGGATACATGAGGCCATGTCTAAAGTAAAGAGCAGAAAATCAACAAAACAAAACAAAAACCAAGTAGTATCTAGGACAGTGATGGAAATGTACATATAAATCAGGTTCTTCCCAAAGATTTCTTAGAAAACATGTTGTCCTTTGCACTCTTACTGCCTGGGGAAATCCAGTTATCCACCTATGACCATTCTCATTTCATGTCATTTTACATAGTGATTCAAGAGCACCTGATCTTGCTTAGAGGTAATAATCCTTAGTCAAGATATACTCTGGCACTTATGATTCAGAGACACATGCTGGCAAGAAGCACCAGAAAAGCACACAGCAAATGCCTTTGGCCTCCCTCTAACATGACCACCTTGACTCTAAATGGCCACAGGAGTCTCCTAACACTATTATTAATTTTATAAAACTCTAAAAAGATAAGTTGTAGCTGAAAGTTTCTCCTGTGTCTTTTCCAGTCAGTAGTCAGGACAAATCTCTCTCACCGGCTGGTCCTGCTGCTGTTCAGACAGTAGTAAACACACAGAGGCTTATATTATTTTTAAACTATGACCATGGCAGGTTTCTTGCTAGCTAGCTCTTATATCTTAAATAAACCCATTTCTATAAATCTATACCTTGCCATGTGGCTTGTGGCTTACAGGTACCTTTATATCTTGCTTCTCTTGGCAGTGGCTAGCAGTGTCTCCTTGCCTCTCCTTTTTCTTCCTCCTATCTGGATTTCCCACCTGCCTCTAATCTGCCTTGCCATAGGCCAAACGACTTTATTTATCAACCAATCAAAGCAACACATATTCACAGCATACAGAAAGGCATCCACAGCAATTCTCCCTTTTCTTTTTAACCAAAAAGGAAAGTTTTAACTTTAACATAGTAAAATTACATATAATAAAACAGTTATCAAGCAAGAATTATAGTTACAATATCTAGTCTATTCGTATTTGGCAGAATTAAAGAAGATATCCTATCTATCCTATATTTGTGAGTCTAAGGTTTCATATCTACTTTGTCTCTTATCTTAATCAAGAAAAACCATAATTATAACTATCTAATCTTCAACTACTTCAAGGACCTCAGAAGGATATAATATTAGTTAAGTAAACAGGGAGTGCATTATAAGCAACTTCCAAAAATCTAGAATGACAGAGACAGCTGCCTGACTGGACAGACATCCAAAGTTCCTCTGTGACGGTGGGGCATCTGTCTTCAGCCCATAGGCTTAGAGTCTCTCAGTCACTTCTCTCTGTGTCCTGTAGAATGTCTGGCAGTTTCTTCTGTGAAGCAGGAACCTGAAGGACAATCTTGGATTGCAAAGTTCAGTGGTCACCTTCCTATGGGTCCTGCATGTCCAGTTTATAAAACATTTTGTCAAGCAGTCCAGACAAGAACACTTTCTTGCCCAAATGGCTAACTTTTGCCATGAAGAAGATAAACTCCATATGGAGTGTCTTTGGTGGCCATCATTTTCCTTGAAGTAACTGGTGCTGCCAAGAGCAGATATGTCTCATTGTCCAGAAAAGTCTAAATTTTTAAAACATTTTAAATGCCATATTCTGTAGGTCTTTGAAGTGTTTGACAGTTACCTACCTAATTGAATTATATCTATAAATATAGAAAACTTAACTAACATGACTATAAGTTTGACTATTCTAGAAAAGTAGTTATTAATCTGTATTTCTTAATTATCCATTACAATTTTAAATGAGCTGCACAACCATAATACCTTAAACAAGAGTAGAAATATACATACAGTATAACAAAATTAACCTTAAATTTGTTCAATAAACTAAAATCTATAGCAATGTAAAACATTTTAAACAAGTTGCTCTTCAAAAGTAGATTCAATAATCTACCCTTTCATCCTATCATATCTATATTCTATCCCCTTTTTTTTCTTTTAGAAAGATATTGACTATGACCAATAACAATTTGTAACCAATCTCTAACAAAAACAAATATCCATAATCTATTTTTTGGGAATGTGGGCATAGTGTTCTAGGCTACCTACTGATAGGAGGCACTGGTAGTCTTATGGGGATCCTGAGAAAATTAAGAATTATGGTCAAATTCTGACTGGAATAGTCTGTGACTCTGTATTCTTTGAGCCAGTTGCCTTGAAGCTATTGTTGGATCATCTGGAGACCTCTCAGGGGGTCTTCCTTGATCAAACCATATTAGCCTGGAAGCAATCCACAGATTCTCAGTCTCTGTGGAAACAAAAGCAGAACCTCTTTTCCAAAGCAACATATCCTTAGACATAAATTTTGAAATCAAGATATCTTTAAAATATACATATTGATTTAACTCAGCATCTTTTACAATCAAATGTCTGTAGTTAAAAATCCCAAAGACAATATAATTCAGACTCTGTGTGATTTCCATCTTTAGATGGCTTATTTTTTTATATTACTTTTACTTTCTCTTTAAAGACTTTATTTTATAAAACTATATTTTTCTTTATATAACTGCATATTTTCCTTTCTCTCTCTCTAGCCTACATACATTTTTATACACATTGTAAACAGTTTAGAGTTTTATTCCATCTGAATATGTTCTTTGTGAATCTATAATCCTTCTCTGACCAGGAGAGATTTTAAACTGCTAAACTGTGTTAGGAACAGCAGCCCTGGCTGCTGACTTTACCCATTTTAGCTTTTTAACATGGCGTAGGTAATTCACCTCCAGCTCTGTGCCATGTGTATCATCAACTCTAGGAAGCAGTGGGTCTATGCCTCCATTAAAGTAGCGTGTAGCCCAGGAATCTCTCTCTCTCTCTCTCTCTCTCTCTCTCTCTCTCTCTCTCTCTCTCTCTCTTTCTCATTGTACTTTTTCCACACAGTACACTGTGCGGCTTGGAGACACCATTGTGTACTGCGGTGGGAATCCACCATGTTGCGCTCAAGCCTGAATGCTGTGGCATCTAGCCACCCACATGAGACATGAAGCAGGAACCTGGTTTTTGTCTCCATTTTATTTATTTATTTATTTATTTATTTATTTAGAACCTGCAGAGTTGGTGAGGTAAAGTTGACTGGTGGCTTTCCCTATTTCACGGATCTCTCTAAGGCTTTTACCCCATATTTGGTTCCATGTTTTTTATTTAATAAGACCATTTAGAAATTTGTCTACAATAAGTATTCAAGTTTCTTTTGGAGATTTGGGAAATGTCTCTAACTTGCTAATTTCTGTTGTTTATAGGTAGCAACTCTTCCCCCCCCCAGTTTTTAATGTGCCATTTTTGTTTTGGAATTGCTTGTTGGGGGTTTTACTAATTATCACTACCACTTTTCAGTCAATGGTCTGTTCATCCTTGCATCTACGAATGCATTCTTAGACTTCCCTAGCTACTATAGTCAAAATTTGTCACTTTTGAGTTCCTGTAGCACTCTGCACCCCTGCCTTGAAAACTCTGTTGTCAGTGACCTTAAGTACTTATTCTCTCATTACATTATCAGCCCCCTGTACACTCTTTAGTCCAGTTATTTTCCAGAGCACCCATCTAAATACCTTGAATGGAGTTTGCACCTTGCCAAATATTGGCTGATAGAATATCCATTTCCAGATCTTTTTGATCTTTATAAGCAGACCCTAGCCATAAAGAAACAGTGCATATAAATTGAGTAGGAATTTATCAACAGCCTCGTCAGTAGCTTGAGAGAGTAAATGGCCTTTGCCAGAGCTCAGAGATGTCCTCTCTCCTTATTGTTTAAAGAGAATCTTAACAACAGTGGTACTGAAGTGTCTGTGCATGGTCACTTTCTGGGTCAAATGTGTGTGCCTTGCACAGCTTGCAGACACATTTACACTTAGTTTCCAGATTAGCATAGGAGGCTACTGCTCAGGGCTCTGGAATTTTTTACAGGATCAAAAAGAGAAGCTTGATATCTGGCAAAACCAAGCTCAGACAATGATACATGTCTTGTGGCCTCATGGAATATAAACAGCCCAGAGTCTAGAAGCCTGTAATAGCAGTATGTCCTTGACAGATCACTTTAATTTTCTAGAACTCTATCACCTAGAGTCAATTGACATGTCTGTTGTATCTTTATTTTCTATTTCAGAGCCTCCCAGTCTCATTGCCTCTTTCCCTCCATGTTGCTAGTGTGACTAGTTCTGCTGGTCCCCGCTCTCTACTAGGACAGGCTGAGTACATGACTTCTAGCTCCTTGGCAAAGTCTGGACACCAGCGTCTATGGCCCAGTGTAAACGTCACCAGAGCTCTGAGCACTTAATTCCTAATGGAATGACTTATGAGTAATAAAGGAAAGGGCAGGTAGAGTGTCTTTTCTTTGCTACCAGGGAGGTGGCCCAAAAAGTCCCCTTCCCAGAATCAAGCTGCCGGTTCTCTGCTTTCCCCTCATCATGACCACTTCCTTCTTTTTGCTGGGTTCCCACTGTTCAAACAATACTGCCATGTGCAACCCGTTTTCTGTGGCTCTGCGTTTAGGAAACTTAGGCTGAGACACATCAATGTTTCCACACCACAAACCAAACAAATAAAATACCTGATGGAAAGCATGAAGAGAGCAAGCTGGCTATATTTTTTCGTAATAAAAACAAGACACGGTAAATATCATCAAATCACCTTTAAAAGGTTTGAAAGTTGCAGCGAGCTTTACTTGATAGGCTTCAATCCAAATGTGCCAATGGTTCAAAAGACCGTTGTTTGTAATCACCAGGGTCCTGTATTCCCTTGGGGTGCTGCTACTCTGGCTGTAGTGAGTAGAACTGCCTAGAAATCACACCAGGGATTGTAATCACAACAGCCAAATTAACCCAGGCTGACCATATTGCTCTACGCCCCAGGAAAGGTTCTGGAAGCTGGGAAAGGAAGGCTCACTGATAGAAAATAAGCAAGAGGCTAAAGGAGAGAGAGAGAGAGAGACATTATTTTTGAACTTCTAAAGAGAACATTATAAATAGAAAAGAAAGTAGAAAAGCAGAAATTAAAAACAATAAGAACAAAGGCATGTTGACAGTGGCCCTGTTAATATGACAATTTCAGTACTGCTAAGGCTGAACCTTATAGGCATAATAGCTGAGTCCGAGCAAAACAGCCAAGGACCATGGGTTTGGGGCACTTAGTCACAATGGCATTTTAGGTTAAACAATCATTGACTCAGCAGTGAAAAATGAGATAAATTAAAATTATTTTCTTCACAATGGCCGAGGGGCTTGGCAAGTAATATATTGACGAAATTTCCTGGACATAATAGGTTACATTAATTTTCAACTGCAAAACAATTCCTTCAGCATTATTTTTCACAGAAAGAGAAAAGAAGAGAGAAGAAAACCAGCCTGCGACTTGCACTATTTACTTCGAGCCTAAATGAGAAAACACGCTTCAAAGGGAAGATTAAGAAAGATGTATGGAGACACAGAGCCGAATCCTGACTGTAAAGAATTCAAGTTAATTGCTTACCCATTTGCCTGTTCGATGTGGTCAGTATTAATCCAGGAACAATAGAAGCAAAGGTTATGAAAATCATTACAGTGTGAGCCAGATGCTAAGCCCTCCGCTGAACGACTCACCTTTGTTTGCAATACAGAACTGGGTTAGGATAGGTTGGTAGAAGAGTCCAGGCCCATTTTCTTACCGGTTGTTCAGTGGATACTTTAGGTTCAATTCTGCATGCTCCTTGTAGATCTGGACAAATAGAGCTGTATAGGGTATTAAGAGGATAGTTCTACAAGCTAGTGACACATAGGGAAAAAAGCCCCTCTTCTTTTTCCTTTAACTCTTTCTTAACATCCTACTAGACAGTCCCTGTCACCACAGCCCCCTCTTCTGCAGCCCTAGTATGACGATACCCGCAGGTTGACTGTCAATTAGCACATTAAGTAAAGCTTTCCGTAAGGACACTGAAATTAGAAATCCTTACAATTTTCCTGTGTTCCTGTGTCCTCCTTTTCTCACAGTTTAATGCTATTTTCAGCCATTTAAAAAAATGGGAAAGACCTCCTTCAGCTCTCATTCTGCAAACAAATAGCCAGAAGGTAGAAGCCTTATAGAAGTCCTTTTGTTTCACGAGTAGGAGACTTGGCTCTGTTGGATACCTGCTTGCAAATACCAGAAACAGTGCCCCTCCATCTCTTTGAGCTATCTGCAGTGTGGTGGCTACAGGCAGGATGAACTTCTAAGTTCAATTCCTGCTACCAGAACTTTCTCTCTCTATTTTTTATATCTTGAAAATCAGAAAAAGAAATAATTCAAACCCTAACTTGTTCACTTGCCGCTTTGCATGTTGTAAGACTTGCTTCTGTAGCTAAATGAAATTATTAGAGTTATATTGATTACGTGAAATGAATTAATCTTCTATAAGCATACTACAATGCCAAAGATGTCCCTTTTGTTTTTGTTTTTGTTTTAGTCAGTTTTCTGTTACTGCTGCAAAATTCCTGAGTAAAAAAAAACTTGAAGAGAAAGGATGTGTTTTGTTCAAACTCTCGGAGGTTTCAGTGGAAGGGCAACTGCTTCTATTGTTTGGGAACTAATGGGAGAGAGAGGGTGTCACAGTGGGGGCAATGGGCAGCCAAATTCTCTGCCACCAGAAGGATGAGGGGAGTGTGCAGAATGGACCAAGATGTAGTCCACAAGTCACAACCTATCAAAACCTTTTACAATTAGGTATCACTTCCTAACTTTTCAATATCTCAAAATATCCCATCAAATTATGAATCTATCAAAAAGCAGCCCATGGAAGAAGTCACAGCTCTCATGATACAGTCCCATCGTCAAAATCCATCACCTGGCAGTCAAGTCTTTAGCTCCTTAGCAAACGGCTTTGAGAAGAGACATTGTAGAACCAAACTACAATAGCTTCTATGCAGTACTGTGTATGGCAATGGACATACAGTACGTGCTCAATAAAGGAATACTGGAAGGCACTGTATCCGCTGAGTAGTGCAGACATGTCAAGTTACTTTAAGTGGGAGACAGATCTGTAGAGACAAATAGCCCATTCCCCCTAGCTTCCAGGGGTTATTAACCTTGAGCATCCCTAGCCAGTCATTATTGAAGCTGTTGAGAGAGAACTTCTAGTTGTAGACAAAACAGTTGTTTTCTGTAGATTTTGAGCTCCCTCATCTCTTCTTCTTCTGCCTGCATCTTCTCCTTGACAGTTTTCCATTTCCCTCTCTTGCTCAAACTACTAGCACCTCTGATGGTCACATCACTACGCCAACATTCCCTTGTAATTAAGCATCTGTTGTTGAATTTACTTGGAAGGAGAACATAGTTGATTTGCAAATGGACATCAAACTTAGAGTTAAATTATAAATTTCCAGTAACTGAAAATTAGGAAGTTAATTATCATGGTTTTCTGGACAGCTCAAGTTGCTGTAGCCAAATGCTATGGATTATATAGCTTAGAGATGTCCTGTGTGGTTCGTTTGGGAGCCTGGGGAGTCCAAAGCCAATATGCTCAAAGATCGTGTCTTTGGATCCCAGTGTTGGAAGGTGGCTGTTGGCATTTTTTCAACCCTTCCCTGTCATACATTCTTCTTTTCTCAACCTGTTCCTGTCTTACTACCACCACCTTGGTGATCTGGATTTCAACACACAGATTTAAGAGAACACAAACAGGATCATAGCAGAAAGCTATAGAATGCACACATTTATGTGTGTATTTTTCTGTGAAAAAGTAGTAAAAAGTGACTATTCAAAGTAACCTGTATTCCTAATACCTTTGGAATTTTTGTACAAAGTAAGGAATAATCTTTCCTTTGGTTCACTTAATTTCACCCCCTCAAAATTAAGGCATTATTAGCTGTCAGGAAACTGTTATTTATTTTTTTTTTAAGTTTGAAAGTATAATACTTCTCTTCCTCACTCCCCACCTCAGCAGCAAACATAAGTACTTATGTGTCACTACTGTATATAGATGTGTATGTTGAACATATAGACATGTATGTGAATATATTAGGTTATCTTATATTCTGTGTGTGTGTGTGTGTGTGTGTGTATGCGTGTATTGATGTTACTGTTGCAACAGTGCCCCCTTGTTCCTCTGAGAATGCTCTGCCTTTTTGTGAATCATACACCTTCCCACTGTCCAATGCATAGCTCTCAGTATAGTCAGACTAGTTAGTGGTCTTAGCTTCCTACCTACACCAAGTCATATCTCCTGCAGTCCTTTTGAGCTTTTATTGCTAAGGAGGCTCAGAGCCCACATTTCTATTCTGGTATCAGTTGACATTTGCGTTAGTGGACTGTCTTTCTGCTGGACTCCATCAGTACCCGCCCACACACTGTTAGTCTTTTGTATGATGACTCTGTAACTGGCATCCACAGCACAAAACCATTTAGATTTCCTGGAACCAAATTGCTTTCCAGAACTGCAATGCATGGAACTGATGTAGCTATTGATTTCTCGTTTGTTAGTGGCTTGTGATGAGAAGCCCCAGACAGATGCAAACTGGTGGCAGGCACATCTCTTCACATCTGTGAGCTTCTGGGGTCTGGCTATTGAGGCTATGGCTTCTCCTATGTGCTTTACCCTCTCTACAGCCTGCTAGGCTGGTGCCTGCAGCTAGAAATCTGTGCCTGTTGCCACCTTCAAGCCTACTTTGCCCTTTGTCTGCCGAACCTGATAACAGCAGGGTCCAGAAGCTTCTAGTCAGCTCAGCAAATGTGGCCTTCATGCAAACTGCATGAAGAGTGTCTTTCTGCTGACCTAAGTGTCCACTGATAAAGGACTCTAAGATTCCTAGACATTCAAACACCCAGTTATTCATCTTAGCTTTTCCTTTTTAAAAATTTTCTGACAAAATTGTCTGGTGCAAAGAATTATCTGGTACAGTGGCCAGTCATTCTTTTGTTTGCCACATATTGTTCAAACCTGGAGGCAATGCATGTGTGGCCAGTGCCCAGTCACAGTTCACTAGGTTCTAAGTAAAAACATATACTGTCTTAATGCATCATCATAGAAATAATAGTTTCCTCCAAGGTAAATGTTTTGTTGTTTCATGTTTCTTAAGGTTCAACTTGACTTCTTTTCTTTGATCCTTATAATTAATTTGGGGATTTGCTCCATGACTCACCTGATACGCGTCATCTTCATCCCCTTTAACTTCCTCCAACTCTACCAAATTTTCTCCAACCACCTCTGCTCAAAATTACAATAGCTTCTTTTGTATTTATTTTTAGATGTATATAACATTCTGAGTCCAATTAGTATTGCCCTTGTTTATGTGTTTTTATGGCTCACTACTTAGAATTGGGGTCGTGCCCAACTACCCCCAATATAAACCAAACAAACAAAAAATTTATCCATCTGTCAGCATGCATCAACTCCCTGTAGTTATTCATTCAGGAGTGGGGCCTTGTGAAATTTTCCTCCATCCATGTTGACATGTACCATAGTAGTCTTTGTAGGTCCTGTTCTGGCACACATTTTGAGAACTCATGGAAGCAATATGCCTGGCCAGAAGATACAGAAAACACTGCCACATAGCACATCTATTTTAAGCAAATATCAGGGTACTAGGAAGTGTGCTGAGGGGAGTGAGAAGAGAGGTGATGGAAAAAGAGGGTATATTGATCTATTCATCCTACATTCATATATAGAAACATCACAGTCAAGCTTATTAATGTGTGCAATTAATACCTGTTTGCTTTTTAAAAAACTTATTTTAGAGAGTAAAGACATAACCTGTCAGAGAATGAAGATTATAAATGTTTATGAGACTTCTTCTATAGTAGAACATATTATTCAAGTGACTTGAATCAATGTTTATAGGCCATTTTTGACTCAGAACAAACCATTCTTAATTCCATATGTCGCAGAGTTATTTGTTCTATTAACACTATCCATATGCATATCAACTTGGCCAAAATGCAGAGACAAGAGAGTTATATAAACTCCCAGTATATCCTGTTAAGGAAAATCAGTACTTGAAAATCTAGACTGTGGATGATGTAATGACATTGATGCTCAAAAATGAAAATGTAAATAGTACTAAAAATACTGAAGCATTGTTCTCCTGTGGTATTTCCATAAATCTGTGTATGATAAAAAATGAAAATGCATCATTTTCTTAAAAATGCCAGCTCTTCACCACGATCTGTGGCCAGGCTGAGGTTAAATTTTCACTTCTTCTGAAATAATAATTTGTCCCCAGTAGAACAATGCATGACTACAGAATGACATTGAGTTAAGAGTATGTTGTCTGAACCAGTCACTGCCTTGAGTTTTCTTACCATTGGGAAGCACATTGTGTTACCATGAATTTTCTGTCTTTGTGCCATACCTCAAAGTGGACACTTTATTTGGCTTCCTTCTTCTATGTGTCTTTGCCCCTCCTTTAATAAATGTATAAAGTAACTTCCTGTATTATTATGAATGTGGGGAGACATCTTGAAGATTTTGATGTACTGTATTAATATAAACATATATAAAAGAATGCAGGTTTAACGTCAGCATCCCTCTTAATGTCAAAACAATGTATACCACCTCAACTTTTGTAAAATACAGTGGAATATCTCCTTAGTCAGCCCATTTTGTGATTAAGATGGGCTAGAAGCTAATGCTGAGCTTCACACTCTGATTTTTCAGTATCTCTGTTACACATTCTACTGTCTGTATCTCTCATCTCTCAGAACTCTATCCTCAATCCATTCCCTGCAGAGTCTGGGGAGAAGTCTACTCTGTCCAGCTTGATGGAAGGACCTAATATCTATGGGTCTTAGTTGAATATTTGTCAGCACTGAAAGCTGATGAATTTCATCTCAGTACTTCTTGTTCTAGGAGACCCATGAATCCATCTGTCTAAGACTTTGCCTTTTGTTGGTGCTTAGATTTTCTAGACATCTGATACCCTCTGTTAGAAAGAGAATCATCTGTGGTTGCTGAGTTGCTTGCTTGATCCTCTCAGTCTGTCTCCCTGATACCCTTCTATAACTGAACTTTTCCTGTGTCCTGCCCAGTCTTCAGCCGCTCAGACCCAAGTAAACACACAGAGGCTTATATTAATTAAAACTGCTCAGCCATTAGCTCAGGCTTACTACTGACTAGCTCTTGCACTTAAACTCAGCCCATTTCTGTTAATCTATATGTTGCCATGTGTAGCAAGAATTTTCCTGCCTGGCCCACAGTCAGGATAAATCTCTCTCACCTGCCAGTCCCTCAGCCGCTCAGACCCAACCAAGTAAGCACAGAGACTTATATTGCTTAAAAACTGTATGGCTGTGGCAGGCTTCTTGATAACTGTCTTTATATCTTAAATTAATCCATTTCTATAAATCTATACATTGCCACGTGGCTCGTGGCTTACCGGCATCTTCACATGCTGCTTGTCCTGGTGGCGGCTGGCAGTGACTCCCTCCGCCTTCCTGTTCTTTTAATTCTCTCTGTTAGTCCTGCCTATACTTCCTGCCTAGCCACTGACTAATCAGTGTTTTATTTATTGACCAATCAGAGCAATTTGACATATAGACCATCACACAGCAGCCATGTGTCTCATGGCTTTACCTGGGTGCCATTACATGCTGCTCCCTGGATGGCGGGCTGGCGTCTCTTGACTCAGTCTTCCTCTTCCCAGAATTCTCCTTAAAAACTTTCAGCTACACCCTTCCCCTTACCTAATGCAGAAAATACCATTAGAGCCCATGCCAAGTCAAACTGGCTATAGGATAAGAGTGAGAATTAAAGCCTGGCTGTATAATTTTACACTGTGGATTACAATAGGTTTCCTTATGTTAAGACTAGGTGATATTTCCATGAATTCCATCTAGATTTCCTTAAAAAAAAAACAATTTTTAAAATCTCCTGTATCTTAAGAATGTCCCTTCCACTTTTGTAACACCATCAACCTCTCCTTTCCTGACATGAAACATCCTTCATGCAGGGTTGAGCACATTATTGCCTCCATGTCCGAATTATTCCCTCTTTCTGCATCTCAATAGCTATTAGTCTAGAGAAGAACGGACATGTTTGTTTTGTTTTTCTTTCAGGTCATATTATACTAACTGAGGGGTCATCCACTCTCATTTTCTCTCATTAACCTGCCAATATAAGTACAAGGATAACAAACTGTGCCTCATAATAACAGAGCACACCCCCACAGGTACCTCTCTAGTGACATTCCAGATCTTTCTGTAGAGAATTTAGATCCTGTGACAGTCTTCTGGAATTTTCATCACAGCATACCAGGAAAAAGGGCGTCATCTGCTATCCCTGTCAATCTCACATGAGAATTCCAATGACCAGATGAACATTGGCCTATCTAAAACACATAGTTCCTTACGGCCGGGCACAGAAGCTGTGCCTTGATCCCCTTAGTTTCATCCTTTAGGTCACTGAGCAGAAGACAGCTTTTGTTCACATCTTGCAGAATGATATTCATGTAACTTCTGTCTTTGAAGATTATGATAGTACAATAATAAAACAAACAGAATCAACCAAACATGTGGGGGAGGTTAATTTGACTATATTACAAATAGGGAAAAAGTAAAAGGAGGATGCTGCAGCAGAACAATTGTATAACTTGAGGCACTTACAAAATTTTAAATTATTTTTATCCTTAGTTTAGTATGGTATAGTAACAGAAAAAGTATTAAGATTTAAAATAATATCTCTTCAAGCTTATGTACCTCCCCCAAGTCATCTGTGATTGCTCTAAGTCAATGTCTACCTTATGAAGGTGTACAAATAAAGGTTTCTTTATCTGTCTTCAACAATATATTTTTGGAAGGCCAAGGTAATTCAAGTGATATTATTTCAAAATCACTCATAACTACTAGAATTGGTTCCCCCTCTCTTCTTTTTGGAGACATAGAGGCAGCAACACTCACAAGGGCTGTCTGCTCACTGTGTTCTTTGTCCAACGACCTTGAATAACAAGAGCGAAGATCAGTGAAAACATTTTTAAAATGTGACATATCAATAGATCATGAAATCATCTTTGCCTTTTAGCCTTATTTAAGGGACTAGGTTGGTGGTGCTCAGAGGTCCCGCAGAGTTCACCGGGGCTAACCCTCATTTTCCAGATGAAGAACCTGCACCTGGGAGAAATTAAGTGAGTTACTTGAGGTCACACAGAAAAGTCACACACAGAGTCCAGCTGACAGCCATGTCTTTTGCCATCAGTTCTCTTTTTAACATGTGATGGTGGCGCAAAACCAACACAGCAGGGTTGTATTTTACCAATATTGGACCAATAAATTGTGATCTGTCCCTTGACTTCTGTTCACCACCAAATCTTAACTTTAAAACCCACAGAAGTAGGAAAATCGAGGTGAAATTTCCCAAAGGGCAAATAATTCCTTGAATCAATGTCTCCTTGGGGATCCTTGGGGATGACTTTCATCTTTCTTTTGTAAAAGATTGTCCTGAAAGCAGAGGGTTTTTTTTTTTTTTTTTTTAACAAGAGTAAAATATTACCTGGATTCATTTTCTCTTCTTTAACACAGTAAGAAGTAGGTCTAGAGTGCCAGATCTTGGGGCTTCACAGGAGGCATTTAGGTTAAGTGTAGAGACTGCCCAGGAAAAGACAGGCTCAATGTACAGGACATGTAAAACTTGATTTTCTTGGGTTTTGTGTAGAGAAATATTTTAAACTTAATTAAATTCTGAGCAGGGTCTAACCAATATGCACTTGTTCTGGGATGTCCCAGAGGATGATACTGGTACTCAGCAAGGATTTAGGGAGCTTGCCATGAAGATCACTGGCTATAGCACTGAGATGGTGAAGGCTGCCTTCAAAAGTCAGTTAACATGGTATTCACAGCCGGGCTTCAGAAGCTCTATGGCTAGAACAAAGTTTCAAGTATAAAAGGGAACTTGATGAAGCTTCTAGTGCAATACACCAATCCCGCTAAATTTCTTACCTTCTCCACCTCCAGTGTGTTTTCCCCACCTGCCCTCAGCAACCTTCAGCCCAGTGCAACCCTTGTCTTGCCGTAGCCTTGTGTCACCTTCAGAATTTCAGCCTCCAGCACACCACTATAACCACATATCCTCTAGCTCTCTGGCACACTGTCACCCGTACTCTCACTGTAACACAATTCAATTATTGCGTTACTTTCCACTAAATATGCCGGTATTCCCCTATGAAGGCCCTCATTTTCAGTATTTTCCTAAACTAGCTTGGATTCCGTGGCCATTTGTTGTGAGCACTTCATAAGTATGCACAGCCCCTCTAACTCCTCTCCTTCTAGCATCATCTGTTCCAATCCAAACCTGGCTAATCTAATGCTCTGTCTCAACTGAGGCTCCATAGGGGCAGCAGCACAGCTGGAGGAAAATGCCAGTCAGGCCACAAGGGAACAATGATGACTGACACAAGCAATCCCAGTGTTTCATGGAAAAACTCTGTTGGGTTATTCCCCTCTCTGGCTCTGATGACTTCACTGCCTTTGGTTACTCATCTTCCTCAGCATCCCTTGGTTGTGCATCATCCCTCCCCTAGATAGGGCAATAGATTACATTTTTTATCATTGATGCTAATCAGAAAAGAATTATTTTACCTTGCCACACAGAACCTTACACATTGTGTTGGCCTGCCCTGGAGTATACCATGATCTCTTTGGCACAGTGTACATACTACTTCCTCTTTTATTTAGGAAATCTTCCTACCCCTACTCTCACAGTCTCCTACTTCCGAGTTCCTTTTCTCCTGAATCTTCTCTTCTTGCTCTCTTTAACACAAACTGAGCTGCCCCATTTCTTTGTTCCTCTTTACTGATCAAGTCTTTAGAAAAGTTTGGGTGAAAACTAAACAAATTTTTGACTTAAAAGCAGCATAGTTTATTATCAAGCTTTAAAGAATGATACAGATTAGTATGTAATTGCAAATTATATTGTATATAGATGATTAAAAGCAAAGATGGACAATTAAGTGGATGGATGGATACACAGAGGTGTAAAGAAAGACAAAGCACATCTAGATAGTTTTTTTTTAAACTATAAAGCAGCAGGCACATAAAGATGTAGCTGTAAGCATACTATACATGTATACCTGTTTAACACATTCCTACCCCTTTCATTTTCCCACCACAAAACAAAGTGGGATGCATTGCAGCCAAGGAAGTTAGCACAACATGGGGAACTGGTACTGGCGATGTTGTAAACCAGAGGCCAACAGCAAGCACTGGAACAATGGACTCATGAATTTAAAGTTTAGTAATCATGGTGATATTCATGCTCCACAGCTCAGCAAGGATGATACTATCAAATTCAGAATTTTGGTATGATAGTTGGTTGCAGAGATAGGAGCTCAAAGCAACCATGAAATAGGGAGACAAGAGGAAAAGATCCATGGAAAGAAGTGGGAGATGCACCAATTTCTCTTTTCTCAGTAAAAGCAAGAGATAGTTTCCTGATTATACTGATTTGATAATAAGCAGAAATCCACTTTGAAAAGAATAGAAGGAATGGCAAGAGATTACAAAAAAGTTGCATCATCCTCTATCATGTACATGAGAAAGAGATATACTTCTAGATATTTAATAATAGTTTATTTATTTTAGTTTAAGCCACAACAAAATATAAATATTAGTTAGATGGAATGTTCTTTAACAACAAACTTTAAAGAACAATTTATAGATTGGAGTTTCTTTTGATGATTTCTCTGTTACTCTAATTTATCTGTATTTATCATTTTATTCTTTCAAAAGAAATCTGAAAATTTCAAATTTGTTTGAACCTCCTAAACCCAAAGACAGACACACCATGAGTAATAAGGACATTATAGAGTTCTCAAACTTCAACCTTTGAAAATAATTGGTTGAAGAGCTAGAGAGATGGCTGAGCTTCTAAGAGCACTTGTTGCTTTTGCAGAGGACCGGCACTCAGTTCCAGAACTAATATGGCAGCTCACAACCATGTCTAACTCCTGTTCCAGGGGCCACCATGCCCTCTTCTGGATGATGTGGGCCCACAAGGCATATGGTATACATACATATATTCAGGAAGCATACACAAAATAAAAGCAAATGAATGAAAAAATAAAAGTGCATGGTAGGGATTCACAGGAAGCAAAAAGAAAAGAAATAGGATTATTGATTCTCCTGTTAGACCACCCCCTGTTTTGTACATAAATACTGCCACAGTTCTGTAGGAAACTTTGTAAGTGGCCCACCAAAATGCAACACTTTGTACAAATGTAGATTCTGACTTCACATAAACTTCACCAATCTCTAGTTGAGGTTTGGTGAACTGTTACCAAGCAGACTCCATGATGTAATTTTTGAGCTCCAGAAGGAAAGCCCTGTGCCCTCCTACCCTTCTCTGTAGATGAGGTGGGAATTGGGTCTTCTTCCATTTGCACTCATATTATCTTAGGAGGTAAGTATTCAAGTGTGCTTTATTTATTGAGTAATTAATTTTTAGAGTTGCCATTCTGACTGGGATGATGAATCTCAATGTAGTTTTGGTTTGCACACCCACTGTGGCTAAAAACAGTGATGTTGACTTACTTATTTACCAGCCATTTGTACTTTGTTTTTGAGATGAGTCAGTAAAATTCCCATGTCCAGTTGTCCTCATTAGAATTTCAAGTGCTCTGTGGCCAAAATATGGAGTCAATATCAATGCCTCCTTCCTGATTTTAGAGAAAACATTTTCTGGGGTTCCCCATGTACCATTCCATTGATTATTGGTTTATTATAGATTGCTGTGTTGCACTGAAATGATATGCTTCCAATTCCAACATTTCTGTGCATTTCATATAAATTGGATTATGAAATAAAAATATCAATTGGCTCAAACCAAGAAGGTCAATTGTGTGGACAAATTGAACATTCTCAAGCTCTGCAGCCTAGATCTTGCTGCGACCTCTTTCCTATTGCCCTTTTTACAGAGCACAAGCTGTGTGCTGTTTGACCTTTTTCTCTTTGTGTTACTTGCCTGGCAAGAGGAGGAGGGGTGTCTTGTGGTTGGAGACCGTTGTAGTCAGTCAGATAGATGCCCTGCTTCTCAGTATGCTGTGATTGTGAGACAGTGCATATTTTAGCAGGAGTGCTTTATTCTCATTTCATTTCTCTGTATTCCTTGGGTAGAGCTATCAGTCATGGTGGTGCACCTTGGTCTTAACACCTATGCCCTTTATGGACAGTAGGAAGCTGTGTTTTGGCAAGCATCTCCAGCGAAGGTAGTAGCAACCGATCCAGGGCCCCTGGGGAGTCTAACCTTTCCCATAGAAAGCTCCTGGTTTTATAGCAAGTGAATAATCATTCCTCTCAGAGCTCCTGGGACTCTAGTGTCCAGAATGACTTTGTTTCTTCATGTGTCACATGTCTACTTCCCACTCCATTGAGCTCTCTGCAATTTTCTTTAAACAAGTAGCTCCGAAAGAAATCATCCTCTAGATCAGTGATGGGCATTTGTTGCAGGTTCCCACAGACAGAGACATGCAGATATTCCCTAAGCAGTAAGCCCAGACACTCCTTCTCAAGGTAGTTCCCAGATGCGGGGAAACAACCATCACAGAGGTAGAATTGCCAAGCAGATTCCAGTTCCTGTGTCTCATCAGATGAGGTATTTGCACAGTGCCCATGTCTGTGGTAGCTCTGGTTTCTGCCTTCCCCTTGTCACAATTGTAGCACCTTTTGCAGAAGATGTGACTTTCTGTCACAGTGGTCACATCTTTTGCACTGAGGATTGAATTATTGTCCCTTGTTCTATTCTCAATATTCTGGTTTAAGGAAGCCTCTGTCTTTGCACCATGAAAATCTGGTATGTCCATAATGACTGACCTCAAACAGCAGCTACTCTCGTACTGACTGGATCCCCTGAGGAATCTGATGACATGGCGGTGCTTCCACTTGCTCATATTGTAATCCCCCTGTATGCTTATCTTCATGGGAAAGCTAACTGGCAAGTACATCACAGAACATCACACATTAATTTATTCTTTCATTAAAAAATTTTCCCTTCAGTCTTCTACTACCCAGATGCCTGACATTTCTCTACGTCTCCTCTAGACTGGTTTCCATACTATCTACCTGCCTGAGACAGTGGCCACTCACAGGACCCACCCACTGTAATTCTTGAGTTTTGCCACTCTGTAAATCTCATCTAAGCATGAGTATTATTGTACTGTATTTGTATTTTGTAAGTCTAGAATGTCACTTACAATCCCCTTGGCTACTGCACTGCCACTGCTGGAACTCAACAGAGTCTGAAAGTCTTTGCAGGTGGCTCTAAGTAGCCTTGGACTTGGGGACCTGAAATTACACAGATGAGTAATTTTTTCAGCAAACACATATCAATGATGAACTATTTATATATTAAATATGACTATATAAATTCTAACTATTGTCCTTTCTAACATATATTTAAATATAAGAATTAGAACATACATTATGCATGAATAGATAAATATATGATCTGGTTGAGGTGAAATACATAATAGAAATAAGAGATGATCAAACACTCACTAAAATAATAAAATCCCATTCTAATAGCAGCTTCACCAAAGACCAAAATGTGCATGAGCCTGTCACTTCTCATCGTCTTGTCAGGACCACAGAAACCTTTCTCTGACAGGATTCTGTCAGCATGGATGCCATTTAGACCTCAGCACCTAATTAAAGCTCTTTTATTTCTTTCACAGCCTATTTTTCTTTGACATTCTACAGCAGCTTGCTCATATATCTTCCCCTTCCTCCCCCACCATAGGACACTCTAGGACACTCTTTTTGCACACATACTTAATATAAATAAACATTGGAATGGGTTTATATCAGTGTGTCTTTAGTTCAAGCAGTTGAAGCATATATTTGTAACCCCATATTTTTTTGCAGTGTGGACTCACTCACCAAGTATAATTGCTTATTCATTTACTGTTCTGTAGAACAGAGGTTACCTGCTCTATGGTTTAACCTCTGTATTTAAAAAAAAAAAAAAAAAAAAAAAAACTCAGAAAAAATGTGGGTAAAAGACCAAAAAGTTTGTATTTTTTTCATTACAACTCAAAAGCTCTAAAACATTATTGCTAATATATAAATTATGGACAATATGTTCTGCATTTATCAATAAAGCTACTGTGCTTTGAGGCAGACAGACAAACATATACCCAGGGCTGTTTATCTTAAATTTTTACATTTATACAAAACTCTCAGAAGAGGATCTTATTTTCCTAATTATACTATGTACAGACTATGTATAATTCCTTTATGATTATTGGATGATAATCCTTATGGTGGAAAAGAGTGAATTCAGAAAATCATTCTCCCCTGATAATGCAGAAGATTCAAGCTTCATGTAAGAATTTCTGGACATGCTTGCAAACTCAGACAGTGGGTTTGAGAATTGGAAATTTTGTAAGGAAAAAACTGCTACATTCATGTTTACCTTCATCTCAATAACTGAAAAAGTTTACTATGTACTTTAAGACAAAGTATACATGACACAAATATAAAAATTATTTCCTTTAGTTAAAAAAAACAGCCTAGTGTACATTTACAGTGCATAGAAGTAAACAAAAGACGGTTGCATCATGCTTTCTAAGTAGGAGCACAGTAATTAGAAATACAGCTCTTCAGAGGCCCCCCCATTCATGATGGACTGTTGAGAAGCTATAAACTGGTCATGGTTTCTGTGTGAGGGGAAGTAGTATTCTCCAGTGGTAGGCACTGGTAAATTGGTGTTGATCAAGTAAATAAGCCCCTATCCATGCTTAGGAGTCAACCAATTGCAAATATCAAAAGCTTCATTAATAAGAGTAGAACACACTGCCAGTTGGTCATATACTAAATAACTCTTTAGAAATTTTGGATTTTATTGAGAAATTTTTAAATTAAATGTAATAGGCCACAAACAAAGTGAAGAAAATAGTAGGGAGACTTGTGGGGAAGAAGGAGTTGAGTAGAAGGGGAAAGGGAAAAGAGATACCAGGAAGAATTCAAAGTCAAATTTGAATATATATAAAATATTGAAATTGAGGGAGACTGTAGCTCTTAACAATTGCTTTCCACATAAGTATTTCACATGGATTCATTGTGTGTACAATTTTCAGTATCAGTGCATTGGAATGAGGGTTGTTTGTAATCACAATTGTTTATACACACTAGAAACTGAATGGGGAGTGAGTGACATAGACTGATCTGAATAGTTAGTACTTTATCTGGATCATATTTACCTATAAGGTATAATATATATTATATATATTATATAAGGTATAATATATATATACATATATAAAGCAAGTGGAAATCAAATACATTTTCCTCTTATTACTCATACAAAAAATTTGTTTTGAGCATTTCATACATATATAAAATGAAAGAAGACAGCTCTACCCCAATTTTCCCTTTAGAACTCTTTGGACTTTCCATACATATCTCACTTAACTTCATATTTAAAGTTTAATAACCCACTAAGTATAGTTACTTCTGTATACATGTATATGAGTCTACCCATTGGAGAATGGGAAATAAAGACATTGGAACAAAAAAAATGTAGTCCAAGAATTGAATGAAAATGAAAAGTTCTAAGTAGGCTACTGGAAAAAGTGTCAGTGTTATTACACACTTTGCATATTGCAATACCTGACCTGTCAGACAAGATGTGCCCACTGGTACAATAATGGCATGGCTATTATGGGGTCTTTTATTGATTGGATTTGTGACATGCTCTACAGGATTGAATTTCATAATCTTTTCAAAAACCCATGGCTGGGGTGGTCACAGGTATAAGGGTAGAACCTGCTACTGTTAATGTATTAAATGATTATGTGGACAAAGTACCTTCTAAGTAGTATTCATATTTATACACATAGTCCTATAATGCTATTTATACCCTATACTAAGGAGCTTTTATAAATGCCTGGGTTGGGGGAAAATCTTTTTATTTTTGAAGATTTTTACTGTGACCCAATTATTAATAAAAGTAGGCTGTTTAGTCTCCACAAATGTATGTGCCTTATGTAGATTTTCTTGCGTTTCAATCTACTTTTATGCTATTGTTATTATATAAAGCAAAACGCATTTTCCAATTTTCCTGTTTATGTGTCATAGTATACGATCAATTTTGTAGAATGTCTCATGGATTGTGGAGAAAAATGTGGATTCTTTAATGTTTGGGTAGAATGTACTACAGATGTCTTTTAGGTCCATTTGATTTATGGTGTCATTTAACTTCGATGTTTTCTTGTTCAGATGATATGTCTGTTGTAAAGAGTGACCATCACCAATGCCATTTTGTTGGAGTCAATCTGTAGTTTTACATCTAGTCATCTTATTTTGATTAAATTGGGTACACCTGTGTTTGGTGCGTATAAGTTTAGAGCTGCAATATCTTCTTGGTGGATTGCTCTCTGGATGAGTATGAAGTGATCTTCCCTACATCTTCTGACCATTTTTGTTCTGAAGTCTATTTTGTCATATATTAGAATAGCTAAACTTTCTTGTTTCCTGAATTCATTTGTCTGAAATGTCATGTTTTTTTCTCGTACACCAAGCTGGTGTCTATCATTGATGGTAAGAAATGGCTTTTGTTTGTTTGTTTTTTGGTAACAGCAAAAAAATGCATTTTCTTTTCCAACTCAATCTGCTAATTTGTGTTTGTCTTTGTTGGGAAATTGAGATCATGAATATTCAAAGTTATTATTGAAAGATGTGTATTAATTTCCGTCACATTGCTGATCATCTAAATTTTTAGATTGTTTTAATCAACTCAATATTTCTTTATCTCCTGTGGCCTCTTGAGTCTTTAACCTTCTCTTCATGCTGAATAAATTATTCCTTCTACCCTTCTCTGTACAGTTAGTTAAATGGCCATATATTCTTTTATTTCTCACTATATTTTAATTTTTTGGAAAATGATTTTTTGCTTTGTCCAATAGTTTAAATTGACAGTTGTGATCTTTTAGGATTTGGAATACATCTTTCCATGCCTCGTGGTCTCCAAAGCAAGTTCCAGGAAAGGCCCAAAGCTACACAGAGAAACCCTGTCTCGAAAAATAATAAATAAATAAATAAATAAATAAATAAAATATATTTTTTTTTCTATGTAATAATCAAGAGTTATTCTGATGGGTCTGTCTTTATAAGTGACATGACCTTTCCTACTTGTAGAGTGCAGTACCCATTCTTCCTTCCTTCTTTCCTTCTTTCCTTCCTTCCTTCCTTCCTTCCTTCCTCCCTCCCTCCCTGCCTTTATTTATTTATTTAAATTATAGCTTGTCATGGAGAATTAGTTTTCTGCTCCTGTCTGCTTGGAGGACTATAGGCCTCTTGTACCCGGATGAGAATGTCTCTCTCTAGACATAGAAAGTTTTTTCTATGACTTTGCGGAAATATATTCTATGATTTTTGTATCATATTCTTCTCTTTCTACCAGGCACATAGTATAGATATTTGATATTTTCCTAATATCCCCACACTCTTCTATGTATGATTTTATAAATCTATCATTATTCTTAATGTGTGATCCAATGTCTGTCTCTACTTTGTCTTCAAGACTTCCCAGCCTTTCCAAATGAGGCATTCTTTTAGTTAGGCTTGCCATTAAGGTTTTTATTTGACTTGCTGAGATTTTCATTTCCAGTGTGATTTCAGTTTGACTTTTCTAGAGTAATCCTCTCTTTATTAAATTCCATTTACATACCTTGTCCCAAGTTCTTCATTTCATTCATCTTCATATTTTTATCCTTGTAAAATGTATTCATGTCTTCTTCAAGTTGTTTGAACACAGTTACAGTCATTCTTTTGAATTCTTTGAGAATTATTTGAGAACATTGTCATTGAACTTAATTATTACACAATTAAAAATTTTTTTGGAGAAGACATGCTACTTTGGATTATCACACTGCTTTTGTTTCTGCATTGGGAGTGGCCAATATGGAGATAGTTAGATGCCTACTGTGAGCCTGGGCCTAATGGTCTAGCAACTGCTTGCTTTCTGCTGATAGCTAGGGTAACTGCAGGAGTTTGGGCCTGAGGATCAGGGTTCAGGCACCCATTTCCTGTATAAAACAGGGGCTTGACAGATAGGAAAATTTGAGCTCAGAAATTTAAGTCTGGGGACCCCTTGATAAATTAGATGGTGGCACAAAACTGCAACAGAGAAGATCCATGAGACCTCAGAAGAGGACTAGAAACAGATTTCAAGCAGATTGTAAAAGCATCAGTATGCTTTGCCCTGGGGCTTCACAAACTGTGTGCTCTCAGTTTACAATCTGAAGAAATGTGACTTCCTAGAGAACATCATGATGGTCCACTACACTGACAAAACTGGGTCATTTCAGTTGGTGAGTGTGAGTTGGGAAGCATGTTAAGGTTTTGAAAAGATACATGAACTCCAGATGGTGAATCATAAACTTATGAAACATGTGATATGTAAAAGAATCTTTTGAGATATATGTTAATGATATTGACAATTCCTTCCAATGTACTGGGATCTTTGAACTTGTATCTTCTGCCACAAAAAAAGGCAAATACAACCTTTAGAAAACCCATGGATTCTCAACAAAAGGAAATTTCACAGTTGAAATGGCCACTCTGATCTTGTTATTGATATAAAAACCCTGACAGTTTTGTAGATAGTAGAGAACTGTATAGTAGACACTTGTTTTTAAAAGCTCTGTCATTTTAGCCACCCAGAATAATCCTATCTTAATTGAGTCAAACTTCCATGACAGAACAGTGCAGACTGTTTCACTTACAAACAATATATCCACATTTCTTACTGTTCTGGAGACTGGGTCATCTAAAGTCAAAATTGTTAGATGTTTAAGGAGGACTTCTTTCCTGGACCAGAGAGTCCCTTCTCACTATGCCTTGAGGTGAAAGATGCCCATAGACAAGAAGCTCCCATCAAGATATCCAGGAATCACTAGGCAGTGGTGTCACACGCCTTTAATCCCAGCACTGGTGAGGCAGAGGCAGGTGGATCTCTGTGAGTTCGAGGCCAGCCTGGGCTACAGAGTGAGTTCCAGAAAAGGTGCAAAGTTACACAGAGAAACCCTGTCTCAAAAAACAAAACAAAACAAAAAAAGATATCCAGGAATCATTCCACCAACTTTAATCTGTGATTTTCTTGATTCACTTTGGCATTCTAATGTAGCATGAATCTTAAAAGTTCTTATTAATAAAATCAAACCCAGGGCCAGTTATTGGGGTGAAATGCTGGATGGTCAGAGAACCAGAACAAGCCACAGCTGACCTCACTTGGCCAACTTCTCAGCTGGTCTTGTTTCCTCAGACTGGAAGCCTCTGTGTCCTCATATCCGAATGGCTCTCAGCTGAGCTGTGCTGCCTGAAAGCTTAACCAGGCAAATGCTTAACCAGCCAAATCTTCTAGTTTCTGGTCCTCACGCCTTATATACCTTTCTGCTTTCTACCACCACTCCCTGGAATTAAAGGCTGACTTTCTGGAATTAAAGGCGAGTGTCACCATGCCTGGCCATTTCCAATGTGGCCTTGAACTCACAGAGATCCAGAGGGATTTCTGTCTCTGGAATGCTAGGATTAAAGGCGAGAGCTACCACTGCCTATCCTCATGTTTAATATTGTGGCTGTTCTGTCTCTGACCCCAGATAAGTTTATTAGCGTGCACAATATTTTGGGGAACACAATACCACCACATTCTAATTCTACTCTTTAGTAGATATCAGACACATAAGGGAATTTTGACTCCATCATTGTGAATACTATTGCTGTCACATAACGAGATAGAAAGAAATATTTTAGCTTTCCTGTGACTTGCTAGATAAATTTTAATATCCATGTGTCTTTTCATTATTCATGATGAGGTACTCAACCACATCAAAGGAAGGGCATGGTAGCAGGAGTCATAGCTGCCCAAGATTAGGGTCTGAACCACTCCCTCAGCCAACCCAGGAGTATCTGTTGAGGCTGTGGCTGGGTTTAGAGAATTCCATGAGAGAAAATGAGCATCCTCAGCACATCAGGACCACCTGCATGAACAGGGTTTTCCATTTACCAATTTTTACAGATACTACAACCAGCCATGATCTACCATTAAGTTTCCCTGGACCATATGAACTAAAAGCAAGAATCTAGAAAATCTGACCAACATAAGAAGTGGACATTATTGTTTATTATTTGTACTCTAGTAACTCTCTCTTTGCATAACCTGAGTAATATCAATGGTATCTGCCTATAACTACTCATTACTTAGATTTCCACTTGTTTCCTTCTCTATGATGAATGGGAGCTGCCTCATTTATGTGGGATTTTACTGGAGACAGAACCCTTGTAATCCCATCCGTGCTCAGTTACCATCAGGGTGCAATTCCAGACTGATCCAGGTATGCTCAAAACAGCTTTGTGAACAATTTGGTGGGGGCATCCCCTTACTTGTTTCTCTGTGTACCATGCAAAGCAAGTTTCAGTAAAGAGAATTTTGTGGTTGGTTCCTTCTTCTCTGCTCCTCTCTGTCTATAAGCCTCTTCTTCTTAGAGATGACCCTCACTAAATATCTTTCATTAGAATACCCTCCATATTGTTGTCTCATCTGAACCCACTCTTAAGGGATTCATTCATTTTTTTTAAAAAGTGTATCAATAAATATAAAGTATTTTCTTCTCTTGGTGAGTTTATGATCTCTTTGCATCAAACATGCAAACAGGTATACCCTATTTTGTTAACTGTCAGAGGAACAGCAATTAAATGCTGTTTTTATGTCCTGTCGTTTGAAGATATTGTGCCCAGAGACATGCTTTTGTCCTTGAGAAATACGATGTCTAGTTGGACACTTAAAATGTAGGACTAGAAATTTCTAGGGTTAATGACCATAATTTAATTAAGCAAATGTTTATGTCTAGATAGATATTATCCAGAGTCTAAAAAGTGGATTTTTCTAGATTGCAGAGAGTTTATGGGTGAAACATTACCATTGAAGTCATAACTGGCTTAGATGGGAGCTATAAATTTTTATAATGATTTGCATGCTTTCTCAGACAGAGAACATTGACCATGTTTTTGGTTGTTTTTCATGGCTATACATTATTATTGTTAACAGCTTTCAGTGCTCTGATGCCCCACAGGAAG
>CABHPQ010135909.1:0-21177 GCA_902168405.1 Peromyscus aztecus
GGCGCGGGACGGTCGCCACGCCCGCAGTCCTTGAGCTCCGGCGGCCCGCTGCGCACGAACGGAACCCCGTGCAAAGTTTCCCCGAGGAGCTGCGGGCCACAGCGCCCCCGCTTTCCCGAGCCGCTCCCCGCTCAAGGGGACCCGGCCCCCGAGCACCGCTCCTCCCCCGGACGGCTGGCTCGGACGCCCAGAGCAAGCACGCGGCGGAAGGTGGCAGTCCCCCACCCCCGCGCGCTCAAACCCCCAGCCGCCGCATCCGTGCTCCCACTCACCCTGCCCCATGGCCTTGCCCGGAGCCCCGAGCTCTCGGCCGCCTCGTCCTGCAGAAGTGAAGGTGACTAGGTCGGCATCAGAGCGAGCAGGGCAGCCAGCCGGAGAGGGGACGGGCAGGGCGGGCGGGCGGGGACGCAGAGCGAGGAGAAATTTCCTCCCTCTCCCCCTCCCTCCCCCGGCCCCGAGGAACGCGGCTTTAGGGTACCGCCGACTAGGCTGGAGGAGAGGGAAGTCCTCGACGGTGCGTTCTAGACCCCACCGCCAGCGCGTCGCTTTGGGAAGCCCCGCGGACCCCTGAGGGACAGTGGGGGACAAGGCACAAGGAGGGTACCTGGCCCGCAAAACCAGAGGGAGGACCCGGGCCGTCGCAGAACCGCAGAGAGCTGTCGGACCGAGTCCTGTAGATTGACTACCTGCAGGCTGACCTTCCAAGTGCAGGATTTTTTTTCTTTCTTTCTTTCTTTTTAACCTTACTGACCCCTGCGGTTGTTAGCCTGTAAATGGCACCTCTGACATTATGATCTTTCTAATCGCTGGCAGGTTTAAGCTTGTCCTGTCTTCCCAGGCATGCTTCTCTTGATGTAAACACCCAACAGCTGTGATTTGAGGACTGGACGTTCTCGTGAGGACAGTCTGTAAGCTAAGAAAGAACTAAACGTAGATTTAGCGGCCCCTTGGAAGTTTTACGGGAATAAAGGGATCTCAGACAATGCTTGCTTGTTTGTAGTGTCGGTTCCTGCAAGCCTGCTCCTCAGAGGAGTCTTCCCACCTGACAAACAAGTACATTTGCATATCCTCTCTTCATTCTTAGAAGCCTGCCAGTTATTTAAGTCATATTGATGAGTCCAAACGCTTACGTCAGAAAATAATGTTAAATTTTAAAAAATAACTGGATACTTAAAGCGACAAGATCATGCTATAGGAAAACAGAAAGGCCTCAAATTAATGGTACACATTAAATTGGTGCTTATAGCCCGTGCTTAGTTAAAGGTTCTTCAGTTGCTCATTCATTGCAACCACCACCAACGAATTCTGGAATTCAAAGTACTGCCCAGTACTCCCCAGTATTTAGCATTTTGTCTGTTATGGGCAGTCTTTAAGTCTCCCTCGATGTACAGAAAATATAGTCTCAATACATTCCTGAATATAAAATAGAGGCAGGGATCGTGGCGGCTTCTGCGGATTACTGTATTAGAACCATATCATTAAAAGTTGCTTTTAAATATTTTGACTAATACTGAGGCACTTGATTGAACTGGATCTGGATTTTAGACTTTAAACAATAACACAGGTTCGACAGGTTCGTGAATACTTTCTGACGCCTGACAGTTGCACAGACAGCTGTAAATAGTGAGCAACATTGAAACTCCTTAAAAGTTTATAACTTGGAATCACATGATCAATCACTTAATTAGTTTCAACCTTAAGTAATATTATTGAATCCCAGTTAGGCAGCTCTTACACATAAGATTTTCACAATATTTCGTAACTGCTGAGAGCAATTTTCATGACACCAGTTTTCCTGTCATCCTTTGTTGCTGGGTGTAGGGTAAGGTCATACTTTCCATGCACCGGAACTGAGCCTATCCATGCACAAGGCTTCCTTGCACAAGTGAAATATTTCCTTGTGGGATCACATCAAGGGGCATGCTGAGTCTCCACAGTCTTCCCTTTTAGGGAACATCATGCATAGATGTGTTAAGATGGAGGTGATACAAACCTGAAGGATCCTAAAATGTTAACGCTATTACTCTGAGCACAGCTTCTTGGAGAGGCCCAGGACTGACAACAGAATCCCCCAAAGCACTAATCTATGTTGGGATATGTTCAGCAGATTTCGGAAACAAGACTATACTTCGTGTTCTTATTTATTACTATCCATGATGTAATCTTGTAATTGTATAACTTACCAGCAAAATAACAATCCTAGTTGCTAGAAACCTTTTCACATAATGCTGGAAAATGGTCCCTTCCCAATCCCTCTGAAAACAAGTCTGTCCAAATGTTGCGCAATTTCCCTGATTGGAAATTTCACCTCCTATTCCATACAATCATTTTTAATGCATGCACTCAGATATTGACACTTCAGAAAGGCTTTGCAGACTGCCCAGCTGGAAAGAGCCCACTCTTTCTTAGCTCCAGGAGACCAGTAGGTAGACCAAGGCTGGCGTACCCATTTCAGTTAGCTTTTCATTGCTGTGACCAAAATACCTGAGGAAAATGGGGAAAAGTTTATTTCAGTTCACATTATTAGGGATTTAGAGGTATCCATTCATCATGTCAGCGAAGGTGTCATGAGAAACAGCAGTTCCTGCCACGGTGGCCAAGAAAAGGAGAAAAGGCATGTGCCAGCACGTTGTTGGTTTTCTCCTCCCTTAAACTTTTATTTCATCTGCGCTCTTAGGCCAAGAGAGAAGGTGCTGCTCACATTCAGGGTGGTTCTTTTCTAGAACTGTCCTTGTCGACAGGTCCACAGGTATGCTTTACTAATCTAAGTGACCTAAGTTCAGGAAAGTTGACACTGATGATTAACTGTCACACGGGCATAGAGGAGTTGGAGAGGCTTTGTGCCCAGCGTTGTCTTCTGGAGGTATAGCTCAGACCACAGAAGGCAGTCCGTGAAGATTTGTGGAATGGGAAAAAGAAAGAAACCTTACCGATTTCACTTAAGACATTTGTTGTGAGACAAAACTTTTCCTGGGGAGATGCAATTCGCATCCACTCACCCCAGTTATGGAACCTACACAGAACAAAGTGCAGATAACACCAAAATCCACCTTGGTTGTACTGGCTAGTTTTGTATGTCAATTTGACACAAGCTAGAGTCATCAGAGGAAGGAGCCTCAGTTGAGGAAATACCTCCATGAGATCTAGCTGTAAGGCACTTTCTTATTTAGTGATCAATGGGGGAGGGCCCAGCCCTTGGTGGGTGGTGCCATCCCTGAGCAGTTGGTCCTGGATTCTATAAGAAGGTGAGCTGAGCAAGCTAAGAGAAGCAAGCCAACAAAGCAGCTTTCCTCCATAGCCTCTGCATCAGCTCCTGCCTCCAGGATTCCTACCATGTTTGAGTTCCTGCCCTGACTTCCTTCAGAGATGAACAGCAATGCTGAAGTGTAAGCCAAATAAACCCTTCCCTCCCTAACTTGCATTTTGGTCATGGTGTTTCATCACAGCAATAGAAACCCTAACTAAGGCAAATTGGTACCAGTATAGCGGGATATTGCTGTGACAGACCTAACCATATTTTGGGGAGGATTTCAGAATGACTTTGGCACTTTGGGCTAGAAAAGCCATAGAGTGTTGAGACCTCAGTGCGATGTTCTGTGGGAACTTGGAAGATAAGAATGTTAAGAGCAGTGCAAAAGATGGAGGCCTGGCTTGAAAACTTGCAGAGGGAAGTTTAAAGACTCAATCAGGGCCATTTGTTTTTTTTGAATTAAGAGTCCGTGGTTCTGGTTAACTGGGGCTGAAGAATCAGCTGTGGTTAACAAGATACCAGAACTCCTGCAGTGAAACCTTTACATTACTGGGACAATTGATGCTGGTCAGCTGGAGGTAAGAAATTAGCTATGATTAAGAAGAGACCAGCATCACTGGTGAAATCTGGGAAGTATTTCCTGAAAGCACAGAGAAGCTGTGTTCCCAAGGTGGCCAAGGTTGTACCTCATGCTGGCAGTCAGACATGGTAATGTATAAGCATCACCCAGGTGGTACTGGTTTTCAAAGCATAAAGGGGTCATGGAGAGCAGCTGAGGCTTGGCACTGTGAGAGGCCAGGAAATGCCATTGGTAAAGGTACAACCTCAATGGCAGTTGAAGGCCCAGGACTGAAGGGGTCATGCAAAGAAGTTCAAGCTTCACACCATGAAAAGAGCCTATGAGAGGTGATTGGTGAAAGTGCAACCCAGTGGCAGCAAGAGACCCCTGCATTTTGGAGATGCCAGTGCCATGGAATGACCACTAAAAACAGCAGCAGTGGAGTGGAGCCAGCCAGAGCCTAGAAGACAGACTGTATGTGCTGCAGAGGGCAGAGCTGGAGAAGTGACCCAAGCCCTCTGGAGAAGTCCAAAAGATGGTGAGTGAATCCCAGGTAATCATACATTGAGTTTTTAATACTGTTGGAGTTTGGTTTTGCTTGGTTAAGATTGTGAGGGTGCCGTGGTTCTTCCCTCTTGAAGAAAATATTTAATTTTGATTTTTAAAGGAGCCCACAGCTGAAAGACTTGAATTTTAAAAAAAAATGGCTATTTTAAAAGAGACTGGCCTCGAACTCAGAGATCTGCCTGGCTCTGCCTCTTGAGTACTGGGATTAAAGGCATGTGCCACCACCACCCCGCAAAAGACTGAAATTTTAATGTTTGAATTGGTAAAGGCTGTGGGACTTTTAGAATTATTTGATTTTAATGTGAAATCTTGAGGATGAATAAGAAAGGAAAGGATGTGATTAATAGTGATATGTTTGTATATCAAGTTGACAAGGGGTCAGTTGTACTGGCTGGTTTTGTGTGTCAACTGGACACAAGCTAGAGTTATCAAAAGGAGTCTCAGTTAAGGAAATGCTGGATCCATGTGATCCAGCTGTAAAGCATTTTCTCATTTAGTGATCAATGAGGAAGGACCCAGCCCTTGTTGGGTGGTACCATCCCTGGGCTGTTGGTCCTGGGTTCTATAAGAAGGTGAGCTGAGCAAGCCAGTAAGCAGCACCCCTCCATGGCCTCTGCATCAGCTCCTGCCTCCAGGATTCCTACCATGTTTGAGTTCCTGCCCTGACTTCCTTCAGTGATGAACAGCAATGCTGAAGTGTAAGCCAAATAAACCTTTTCTTCCACAGCTTGCATTTTGGTCATGGTGTTTCATCACAGCAATAGAAACCCTAACTATGGTATTGGTGAACCAATGAGTTTTATTGGGATTATTTACAGGAGCAGAAATGGCTCAAAGACAGCTACATCACCAAAGCCCACACTAGCACTGGTGACAGCTCACAAAGCTAGGAACCTGAAGCACACTGCACAGCCTACAGGCAGCTCAGCAAATTGGAGAGTGTCCTTTCCAGGTGCCCCAGTTGGTCAAAACCTCTTCCAGGCAACTAGGCCAGTTCCTGCTTCTACTAGGCAGCTGGTCACAGGTTCAACAAGTTCGTGAATCCAATTTATAGTTGAACAGAAAACATTAAAAAATCAACATTTACCTTTTTTTATTGTCTTAGTCATTGTTCTATTACTGTGAAGTGATGCCATGATCACAACTCTTATTAAAAAAAATTTAATTGCTTATAGTTTCAGAGATTTAATCCATTATCATCACGGCAGGTAGCATGTCAGCATGCAGGCAGGTGCTGGAAATGTAGCTGAGAGCCTCAACTTGATCCCTAGGCAGAAAGAAAGACTCTGGACTTGGCCTGAGCTTTTGAAACCCCAAGGCCTTTTGAAACCCCAATGTAGTGGTATTTGCTCTGCCCATGACCTTGGGCTATACGGCCTGAAGGCGGCAGTGCTTCTTGCCATTGTATGTGACCTCTTAAAGGAGAGGAGAGAGGTGGCTCAGTGGTTAAGAGCACTGACTGATATTCCAGAGGAACTGGGTTCAATTCCTATGTCATCCAGAGTCCGATCATGCCAAGATAAAAAACAAATAAATAAAAGGAAGGGACCATGTGACCCCTCTCTCCTCCCTTTGGCCTTATAGTCCAAGCTCATGGGCAGAGCAAATACCACTACACCCCAACGCCCACCCCCAGTGACTTACTTTTTCCAACAAGGCCATATCTCCTAATCCTTTCAAATAATGCCACTCCCTAGAGACTAAGCATTCAAATATGAGTTTATGGAGGCCATTTTTATTTAAACCACCACATTCCATTCCCTGACTCCCATAGGCATACAGCCATTTAATAATGAAAAAATGCATTTAGTTCAACTTCAAAAGTGCCTATAGTCTATCACAGTCTCCACATTGTTTAAAAGTCCAAAATTTAAAGTCTCTTCTGAGACTCAAGTTACTCCTCTAATGTAACCCCCTGTAAAATCAAAATAACAATCAGATCATACACCTCTAACATATAATGGCACAGAATATACATTGCCATTCCAAAATGGAGGAAAGGAAACATAGTGAAGAAATACTGGACCAAAGCAAGGCCAAAAACCAGCAGGGCCATTATTATTTCAAATCACCACACCTATTCTAAAAAGTTTACAAAACATTTAGAAAAGCCCTAACTTTAAAATATAGTTTATATAGAAACAGCTATTCATGCCCCATTTCCCTAAAAACGTATTGTTGGGAGCTGTGCAGCCTAGTTTTGGACCAGTACATGAGTGCTTGTCCAACGGGTCTCCAGATGAGGTAAAAGCCAGTGGGGACAATCTCACTTGGCAAGGACCAGTGGACTTGAAGACCGCACAGACTACTGCTGGGACTATGCGGCCTGCATTCTCTTCTCTCCCATAATGTTGATGATTTTCTTGGTAGTTTTAGTGTCATTTTGTCAATCGGGCATGGGACAGATGTGAGTGAGTATTCCTGGAAACGCCACTTTTTCTCAAATATCTTCCCCTACAATTCTTTGGGACCTGATGCTTCTAAGGTTTCTTGTCTAGGGAAGCCAGCTGTCACTTCAGCCCCCGGAAGCTGTTCTAATTCAGTACTGACGGGATCAGAAGCTGATCACCCATATTTCTGTAAGTATGATTTGAACGGGATTGTTCTTGAAAATAAGTGCCCATGTTTAACACCTTTTAAAGACCAGCCGTATCTGGCTCAGTATTTGGCCAAGCTAACAAAATGATGTATTGTTTTTGGTTTAAAGACATTTTGATGTAAAAGTTGGGGAAAACAGATTTGACATGTTTTTGTCAGAGGTCAATGTTGGAGGATGAGAAAAACTTGTTTGTTAGTATGGGAAAACAAGCTTGTTTTTGATGTATAAATAAAGATGGCTGGAGCTATTCAGGCAGGCCACTTGTGTGAAACTCAGTTCAGTGGTTGGACACTTCATTGCAGTTCCATGATAGAGTGCTTTCCTGGCATGCAGAGGCCCTGGGTTCAATCCTCAGTACTGAGGGAAAAATGAATTTCATGGCAAGAACAATACTTTTTTCTTTGGTAGTCCTGGTTTTGGAAACAGGCTCTTACTCTTAAATCCAGATTTGTTTAGAACTGACTGTGTAGCCCTTGCTTGTTTCAAACTAGAGATCCCTTGCCTCAGCTTCCCAGAGTGTTTTAATTACCAACATGGGCCATCCTTTTCTCATGCTATGTTTGAAGTCTATATGTCCTATCGTGTTCTACTTGACTTCCTTTGGTAGGTGTCATGGAACTTTTCCTGGGGAGAAGTAAACAAACACCCAATCACCCCTGATACGGCACCGATAGAAGACTAAGTAATCTAGTAAGGGATTCTAGCAAGGCATTCTCCATCTTGGTGAACCAGTAAGTTCATTGAGACTCCTTACAGAAGCATGGATGATTTAAAGGCAGCTGCCTCACTGAAAAGCTCACCCCTACGTGGGGGACAACTCATGGAAACAGTAAATTTGAATCTCCCTGCACAACTTACTGGGAGCTGAATAGGTCAAGTAGGATGGTCTCCTCCACCTAATCGTCTTTATTGCTTGTATAACCTTGAGGAAGAACTTTGTGAGTCTTGTAAGTTTCCTAGACTTCCTAAGATTTATTAGTTGTTTACTTCCTGAGCTTTATAGATTTTTGTTTACTTCCTGGAGATTTTTTTTCTTTTGGTTTTTCGAGACAGGGTTTCTCTGTGTAGCTTTGCGCCTTTCCTGGAACTCACTTGGGAGACCAGGCTGGCCTTGAACTCACAGAGATCCGCCTGCCTCTGCCTCCTGAGTGCTGGGATTAAAGGCATGTGCCACCACCGCCCGGCTACTTCCTGGATCTTAACCAGCCTCTCTCCAGGATGATATTTTTCACTTTGGAAGCAATTGTTACGTAGTAGTTTGTCACTTGCAACCATTCTATAAATGAAAAAGTATGCAATTAGATGTTTTTTTTGTTTTTGTTTTGTTTTTTTGTTTTTTTTTTTTAACAGATCCTGCCTCAAGTTTATTTGTAAAAACAGCATGGGGTCCTGATCATCTGCAGATAATTAGTGTGTAGGTGTGTCACACCAGTCCATCTGTCTGGCAGACAGAAACCTTTTCTATGGGGCCTTCACAGGGGCCTGGGCACCTTTGGGAGCCTGAGCTGGAGCTGAGGCCTCTGCCTTGGTTTGAGCCTTGGGCTTTGGCTGGCAGAGCCTACGACCCTTGGCCATGTAGCTTCTAATCCGCTTCCCGAGCTTGGGGTGAGCGATGAAAGCGAGACGGCCAAGCTTGCGGCTGAGGCCCTTTGGCATTTTGGGCTTAACCACCGTGGGCTTCACAAGGGCCTTGATGGCCTCTGCAGGCGCACTCACTGCCTTTGCGTTGTTGGCCTGCATCTTCTTCAGCCCCTTCTTGTTGTGCTTCTTGGCAAAGCGCGTGTTCCTCAGGAACTTGAGGTCCACCCCCTTAAGAGATTCGTATCTTTGTGACCGGGGTTTCTTGATACCATTTCTGTGCCATTTTCGAGATTGGTTGTGTGTGGTGTGGTTCTTGGACTTGGCCATGTCGGAATGGTAACCGGCAGCTCCCTAGATGGGTTTTTTTAATTGTCAGTTTTACTGAATTTTTAATTCATCGTATTTTGCAGTTTTTAAAGATGAAAAAAAAATCAACATTTTCCTAGAAGAGAATTTCCAGGAAGAGTAAATACTCATTAATTAAATTTTACATCCATTTATTTGATGCTATATCATGTATTGGAGTAGGCAAAGAAGATGGTGAATGTATGTTCTGTGCCCTTTGGAGCACAAAGACCACTGAGCTCTCAAGTTGAAGTCTAAAGTAAGTTGGCTAGTAAACACTGTAGGGTCTTCTAACTTTCTTCCATAAAAGAAATGTTAACATTTCAGAATCCTGCCTATCAAAAGAAGAAATGACTGATTTTACTATGCTGTAGACTCTTGTAAATATAAAATTATATAATCACATACAGTTTAGGGAGCATTTCCTTATTCTAGGATGGACGTGAAGCTCAGAGAAACATACATGGGCTTGCAGACATGTGAAATATTTAATACTTTTGGGCAAGATTTTCATTCCCCACCCAAATTTCAGTCCAATTTGTTTTAAATGTATAGAACATTCTCTACCCTTCTGAAAATGTTTTCTTACCAAGATGAATTCATCTTCTGAATTCAGTTATTCTGATACTGGTTGGTAGCAATAGACTTACTCAGTGAAAGTGACTAAATCTCTATATTAAAGAGCCTGTTCTATTCAAAATATCGTGGTATTAATATTTAAATTCCATTCAAATATAGATGTTTCTTTTTTTCCTTACAAACAAACCAACCAACCTAAGGACCAAAAGATGGAGTCAAATTCCACTTATTTTATTTTGATATTATATAGTTAACTAAATTTGGTGCTTAGGTTCTTTTTGTGTGTGTGTGTGTGTGTGTGTGTGTGTGTGTGTGTGTGTGTGTGCGCTTAAGTTCTTGTCATGAACTAATTGTCATGCTAGCCATAACTGGGTATTGCGTTCCTACTTCTATGTTTCTTTAGTATAAATATGAGCTTTTATTATAACTTTATGAAAAGCACCTTTTCACACATACAGAATAATAGTAAACCCTATTCATCAATCAACCTGGGGGACCATTAAAACACTATTTTACCTCCCTTTCTAAGTCTTAGGAGCTTTATAACTTGCTTGTTAGTTAGTCCCTGTCTGTCACAGAGTGTCCCTGAGCCAGGCTGCCGCTGATCTAGGCATACCACCCAACAAGTCCCAGCATATTTCCTTCTGGGGAGGCTCCTCAGGCTCCTCTGTCCTTTCTCCTGGGAGGCTGAGCCTATGTGGTTACCTCACTACTGCAGTGGTTGAAAGTCCAGATGCTGGAGCCAGGCAGATGTGGGTGGAGATCTACTTACCATCTTAATATCACTTAGAAAGTATCTGTTCTCAGCTAAGAGTCAATGTCTAGTGCAGGTAGACTCTGCATTCAGTAAGAGCAGCAGAGGCTCTTCTAGCAGGAATGTTGCAAATGAGAACATGTTGTGCCTTGGTTAAGACTTGGGCTTTAAAGCCGTTTTCCTGCTCCAGGCCCAGAGCTCTGGCTTCTTGCTTCGTGGTGACCTTGGGCAAATCACTCAGCTGTGGAATATTGAATTTCCTTATCTCTGTAATGACAACAGAAATATTCCATGATCTCTGAGTGTTTTCGTTCCCATCTATGTTGGGTACTCAAGCTCACTATATTAGAGACGCTAAATTGGTGGCTGGAGAGATGCCTCATTGGTCAAGAACACTTGTTGCTCTTAAAGAGGACCCAAATTTGGATCCTAGCACCCACATGATAACTCCTAGAAATCTATAACTCCAAGCATGGGGGATCCACTGTCTTTTTCTGCTTTCATGGGCACCAAACATGCTCATGGTGTACTTACTTACATGCAGGCAAAACACTCAGATACATAAAGTAAATCTTAAAAAGTTTGAACTGTGAATATATATGTGTGTGTTATATATGTACACACGTACACACATACATATATATACATATATATGTGTATATATATATATACATACTGCTAATGGCATGATGTTCTTTCATATAGTATAATGAGTCTAGTTTGAGTCATTGATCAGCCTGCAAGATAAATCTTCTTACCCTCATTTTACTCTTCTGAAAATTTAAAGTAGTCCAGAACTTTGTTATTAGTAAAGAAACAAAACTGGAATTAAACTTTCATTTATTACTATTGTTTAATTTTCAGTAACATTACATACAGTCTTTGCCCCAAATGTGGACCATTTGAGAAGGTTACTCATAGAAAAATATGATCAAGCAAGTAGCATGCTGAATATCTTTCCCCATCTCTGGTCAGCTTCAAAAGCCCTGGCTGCCTGAACCTGTCCTGTCACAGAAGATCTACTTCAGTTATAGAAAGGCTGTGTTCTGGAGTGAGCGAGCATCAGGGCTCCATGAGCTACTCCTTATCACTATAAAATTTGAAGGCTTGTTCTCAATAGTGCCTGTTCTGCTGTGAGGCTGCAGAACTACCTGAGTCATTCTGGATACTGTGACAAGCAAGGCTAAGCTGAATCAGATCCCTCTGTATTTATGTAAAGGTCTGCCCAGTGAGAGATTGGATGGAAGTACTTACACTGTGTATTTCTCTCCACTAACAAGGGGGGAACATGTCTATCTACAGAAGGCAGCCAGACAAGAAAGTATCTCTCAAAATGCATACATGGAATACTGCTAACATGAAAGAGGCCCCTGTTGTGGATATCACTCTGTTTAAATAAAATGCTAATTGGCCAGCAGCCAGGCAGGAAGTATAGGCAGGACAAACAGAAGGGAATTGTGTGAAGAGGAAGGCTGAGTCAGACGCAGCCCACCCTCCAGGGAGCAGCATGTAATAGGCACACAGGTAAAGCCACGGAATATGTGGCAACATCTAGAGTAACAGAAATGGGCTGAGTTTAAGTGCAAGAGATAGTTAATGGTAGGCCTGAGATAATGGCCAAGCAGTTTTAAATAATATTAGCCTGTGTGTGTTTATTTGGGTCTGAGTGGCTATGGAAACACAAGGATGCAGGAGCCGGGTGGACAGAGGAAAAATTCAACTACAGGCCCCAAAGTCTCAAGTCTACCTCGTATATTTTTAGTATGTATCAAATATGAGTTAAGAGTTTTCAAAGATTCATTATTCCTCTTCCCTTTTGTTCTTTACTGCTTTGCCCCAATGACTGTGGTAGAGATGGGAAAATGCCATGGAAAAGACAACTTTATAAGCATTGGGCGTGTATGTGTGTGACCTCATAATGTTGCTGAGAAATTAAGTGGGATAATATCCACAGAAGTCTGGCTTAAAGGTGTAAGTGTGTAAATAGCCATGTAGGTAACTGTCAACTGGAGTAATTTCTTGTGGGCTTACCGGGTTTATCAACTATCACAAGACAGGGACCAAGATGAGGTTTTCTACATAGACAGTTTCACTATTTTATCATTTGTATATGTGGACTTAACAGAAGCTTCTGTGTGTGTTTTAGGGATCATAACATATTTTCTGGAATGATCTGTGTGTGATTTTTCTGTTATAAATAAAATGAACAACTTCGGTCAGCTAGGGATAAATAGTCTCCTACAACGATCTGGCATGGTACTAAGTCAATACATAATTCCACAATAAAACCATGCACATGGGATGAAGATGATCTGAGTATGCTAATGAAGATAATGCAGAGTTGCCTTCACATTGAGCTTTGTATTGGCTGACTACTCAGGGACACCGTGACTGTCACCTTTTCAAGTATAGCCTCGCATCTGCACATAGAAAGCTGATTTCTTTGCTGCAGATTGGGATGTGAAATAAGAATTGTTAGTCGTTGCCTGTCAACTGAAGAATGGATTAAGAAAATGTGGTACATAAACACTATGGAGTGCTACTCAGCAGAGAAAAACAATGACATTATGAAATTTGCAGGCAAATGGATGGAAGTAGAAAATATCCTGATTGAAGTAACCCAGACTCAGAAGGACAAACATGGTATGTACTCACTCATAAGTGGATACTAGATATAAAGCAAAGGACAGACTGCAACCCACAGATCCAGGGAGGCTACCTAGCAGGGGAGATGCTAGAATGACTGTGGCTTATAATAAGTTTTGGTTTTGCCCAATCACTGGGCAAGCTTTAGTGAAACATTTCACTATTAGGATAAGAATGTGTACCATATCAAGCTGATGAAAGAATATGCTGGCTGTACTTTCAGGAGGGGAGGCTAAAATCTTTTTAGATTATGGATTAGCCTACAGAAAAATGTCTGCTGTAAATCAGTGAAGGGGGAGATGAATAGAAAAATGTCTGCTGTAAATCAAACAGTGAAGGGGTAGATGAATAGGAATCTCACTTACACAATTTAAGTAAAACATAGCTCTGAACAGATGAAGATAGGTTTCTTCTGTATCTCAGGATCTAATCAATATATATATGTATAACTCAGGTCTTATTTGGCTTAAAAGGGCTTATTGGGAAATGTTATAATTTTTACTATTTTCTACAGAGAAAATATTTTCCAGTTTCAAATAATCCTGAACTTTTAAATTATAACCTGTTTTTAATGTCCAAGCTATTTGTGTATTATTTCTCCTGCAGTTGTACATAAAATGTTTTTACATTCAAAAAAGGACAAATATTATAGAATTGTATTACATGAAATACATAGAATATACAAACCCATAGAGACAGAAATATTAGCTGTTATCTCAAGATGGAGAAGAAAAGAATAAAGAGCAATGATTTCCTAAGTACAGAGTTTGTTTTGTATGATGGAAAAGCCCCACAAATGGACAGTAGTATCAGGACATAATATCACGAATGCAATAAAACAATACAATTAATGTAATTAATGAAAAAAAAAGAATTGCTAGTCACTTCAGGTGTGATTCTTATGCATGTTATAATTGTCACACTCTGTTGATGACATGGAACACACTAAGTATAACTAATATTCCTTTAGCACCCTCAGCTTCCTGTCAACTCTTTCTGCAATATCTGTTTTTAAAAGTCAGAGGAATTTTAAAAATCGATGGAATATGTTGATACTCTTTTTAGATGCACCAGTATCCTATCATTTCAGTATTTGCATGTGCTTCTATTTCAAAGCCAAGTCAGGTGATGAAACTTGGGATTCTGTAATTATCTTAGTTTCATTAATGGGCATTCATAATTTCTTACATGAAAGAAAAATTGCTACCCCCCCCCAATTTTAGTATCTTTGTAACATGGTGGAGATGCCCTACTATGGTAAGAGCTTACCTGCAGTTAGGATTTCTAGTAAGCGCGTTTGTAAAAACTAAGCCAGAGGTCACATAACATTGGAGCATGTATCTGTTGCTTGGTGTTTGTTTCATTTGAGACAGGGTGTGGTAGTGTAAATGAGAAATGTCCCCCCAAAGTCTCTGGCATTTGAACACTTGGTCCCCACTTGGTGGTGCTGTTTGGGGATGTTAGGAGGTGTGGCTTTGCTGGAGGAAGTATATCACTGGCAGGCTTTCAGAGTTTAAATCCTCAAGTCACGTTCAGTTTGTTCTGCTCTGTGCTTGCTGTGAAGGATGTGAACACGCAGCTTGTGGCTCCGGCCACCATGCCTGTCACTTGCTGCCTGACCTGTCCTGACCATAAGCCCCAATAAAATCTTCTCTAAGTTGCCTTGGTCCTGAAGTTTGGTTAGAGCAACAGAAACTTAACGAAGAGCCAAGGCTGACTTGGAACTCAGTCCTCCTGTCTCCACCTCTTAGCCGGTGACGCCGCATGCCAGTTCTGCCACCACATGCCAGTTCTGCCATCACAGCCTGTTGAATCTAAAAAAGACTACAGAGATGACTAATCAACCACCAAACTGATGAGAGAAACTGAAGCTTCCAAATAAACAAAATCCATGGTGGCAATGTTTCAAACTTTAGAAAAGTAACAGTTGTTTAGCCTGAGTAAATATTATATGGGACATACTTACAACAAAAATCATTGTCTTCTGTTCATCCATATTTGAAATTTAACTGGGCATCTTGTATTTTACCTGACAAACCTGCCTGCAGATATATTATAGTTCTTAAAAATATTTGCTGCAGCAGCAGTGGTGGTGATGGTGGTGTGTGTGTGTGTGTGTGTGTGTGTGTGTGTGTGTGTGTGTGTGTGTGTGTGTGTGTGTGTGCGTACGTACATGTAAGGTCAGAGGACAGCTTGCAGGAATCAGTTTCCTTCCACTGTGTGGGTTCCAGGGAGGGAACACAGGTCCTTAGCTCCTGTGACTAGTGCCTTTACCCACTGAGTCGTCTCGTCAGCCCATCCTTTTTTTAACTGGTACATATTCATTGTGTACAATGATGAGTTTCATATAAAGACATTGTCATTCATGTGTCATGTACTGGGATCGTATTCACCCTCCCATGCTCCTTCTTGTAGCAGGAATCTTAAAAGTTCTTATTAATAAAACAAACCTGAGCCAGGTATTGGGGTGAATACTGTAAAATCAGAGACATAACAAGCCACAGCTAACCTCACCTGGCCAACTTCTCAGCTGATCTTGTTTCCTCAGACTGGATGCCTCTGAGTCCTTATCCAGAATGAATCTCAGCTGAATTGCTGCTCCAAAGCCTAAAAGCTTAACCAGCCAAATGTTTCACCAAATGCTTCTAGTTTCTGGTCCTCACGCCTTATATACCTTTCTGTTATCTGCCATCACTCCCTGGGATTAAAGGCTTGCTTTCTGGGATTAAAGGCGTGAGTCACCATGCTTGGCTGTATACTTGAACAGATGGATTTCTGCCTCTGGAATGCTAGGATTAAAGGCGTGTGCTACCACTGCCTAACTTCTGTGTTTAATATTGTGGCTGTTATGTCTCTGACCCCAGATAAGTTTATTAGGGTGCACAATATTTTGGGGAACACAATACCACCACACCTTCCTTCTTCCAGTTCCTCTTTGTTTGCTCATTCTTAGGCCGCATTCTATTCACTAGGTATCTAGACTTGGTCCTACTTAACCGTGACTGTCTTCTTTGACCCACTCCTCACCCCATTTTCCAGTCCACTACTTGCTTGTGGTAGCCGCCATTCTTCTAGCCTCTTAGGTGTATTTGGTTTCTGTTCGTCAGCTTCATTTTTCCTTAAGTAAATTTATCTTTTTCATTCTAATTTATTGTTTCATGTCAGTTTCTAAACTTGTCCACCCCAAGAAATACTCATAATAATATTATTATGAGTAATGATAATCTCTTTTTCCACGTCTGACAAAGCTATAATCATGCCCCAGGATTTATTATAAATATGTATATTACTGTCTGTGTTGCTGCGCTTTTCTGAGATTTCCCAGACACAGTGAGTCCTGTAAGGTTTTTGGCTTTGCTAGTTCCCATTGCCCGTGCATTTTAAAATTCCTGAAATACATTCATTCATTCAGATTGCTTTTCCTAGTACTCCTGGGAAGCCAAGCAGGATTCAGAAGACCATGAGGTCGGCCACCTGCCCTCAGTTGCACTAGCTACTGAAATCTTCGCTTTTGAGAGATGTGTTATTTAGCAAAAGCAATAAAGCTTGCTAACTCCATAATTTTCTCTTAAAAATATCCCTTAGAAATATTAAATAGGACAATGAAATAAAATTTAAGATCTTAAAATCCAAGAGAAGAGCACTTTTGATGATAATAAAGTAGGCACGTTGTGCCTGGAAGCAACTGGGCAGAGAGACTCCACCAACATTGCAGTGGTAAGACCTTTGGTGTTTCTTACTAATGTGCGTTTTTTTTCTTTTTAATTAAAATGTTTATGTGTAAGTGTGCGGATATGGTGTGTGTGTGTGTGTGTGTGTGTATGATGGCATGTGGATGTCAGAGCATGTTGGTATGGGTCCTTCTACTTTTACATGGGTTCTGGGGATCTGGATTTACACCATCAGGCTTGCACAACAAGTCCCTTTACCTTCTCTGTGAGCTCCCCAGCTCTCTTGTATTTATTTATAAGATGCTCAAATGTTCTATATATTTTAAGGCTGTAATTAATTCTCACTACAAGCATGTAAGGAAAAGGCATAAATTTATTAGTTACCCCAAGGTCACTCAAATTAATGGAAAAGCATACTTAAGTCTTTATGTCATTTTAGTAAAGAACATGGACTAGTAGCTTGCTTTAATATCTTTTTGTTGTTGTTGTTTTATTTCGTTTTATTTTGTTTTGTTTTGTTTTGATACAGGATTTCTCTGTGTTTCCCTGGCTGTCCTGGAACTCACTTGGTAGCCCAGGCTAGCCTTGATGCCACAGAGATCCGCCTGCCTCTGCCTCCCAAGTGCTGGGATTAAAGGCGTGCACCATTACTGCCTAGCTCTAATATTTTATTATTTTATTTTATGTGTGTAAGTACTTTGCTTGCATGCATGTCTGTATACTATTTGCATGCCTGGCTCCCCAAGGAGGCCAGAATAGGGCATCTAATCCCCTGAAATTAGAGTTAAAGATGGGTGTCAGCCACCATGTGGGTGCTAGAAACAAAACCCAGGTCCTCTGGAAGGGTAGACAGTGCTCTTAACTGATAATTCATCTCTCTAGCCCCCAAGAACTATTTTTATAAACTGAAATGTCTAGGAGCTAGAAAATCTTTTTCTCCTCCTCCTTTTCCTCCTCCTCCTCCTCCAAATTCTCTGCTTCTCTGCCTCCCCCTTTTCTTTGTGGTGCTGGGGAAGAACCCAGGGCATGTTAGGCAAATGCTCTAACACAGCTGTATGGCCAGATGAAAGCTAGTAGTTAAATACAAATTCAAATTCTTTTAATTGATCATTAGTCACTGGGTATATTACAAAAATCTTGTTTAATGCAATGGCTAAATGAAGTATATAGATGAGGCCATAACTACAGTCTATAATTCTTTGATTTCAGAAGATTTCTGCAGCCAGCTGAGGAGCCCGAGAACATGTAAAAAGTTTCCTTCTCTGAGCTTCACACACTCTCCAACCCTGAACCTTTCCGGTTCAAAATGGGAGAACCTCGAGCTAAGCCTTTGGTATGATAATTATTGCTAATTTATCTAAGACAAAAATGTAAAAACATGATTGTGAGCTGTACATATCATGCATATAAATGTCCAGGTTCAGTTTATGGATAATAATTTTAAAAATATGTAATGGAGCAAGTATTTGAGAAACAGTTTTGAGAGTTTCGAGTATACCCAAGAGAGACCAGAAGAAATTCTTCTCTTCTGAAAATAGGCTTTTAGAGAAACTCAAATGATGCTTTTTCAAAACCTGTGTGCATGAATGCTGAGCGGTGGCTAAAGCTTAGGATTATGAAATTTCAAGGGACTTTTCATTGCTATTTATCTCTTGATTGATGAAAAGAAAGTCCTCTTTAAATTGCCTTCTAATGGAAATCATCTGCTCTATGTTTCTGAACCCCACAACTTTTCAATCTGTTGTTCCTCATTTCAGTGTCTCCGACATTTGTTGTCTCTACCTCTCTTGATCACCATTGATTGCTTGTGGGGATGACTCCAAAAGAGACCCTCTGAGGGCACAGCCCCGGGGATATTAGAAAATTGCCATGTAAACTCTAGAGAGAATTTTCCCTCTAGAAACTATAACGAGTCTGAGGCTACTGCAGGTAAAAGTATGGACATGTTCATATCAAACTCAGGTTATTTGAATCACTTATGATTCCTGAAGAGATGTGGTTATTTTTAAGGGAAGCATATCCATTTTCGTAAGTTTTTTTTTTCTTGTTTTTGTTTTGCTTTGTTTTGCTGTAGATCACTCTGTTACCATAGTTGAAAACTTGGGAAAATAATGGAGAATTTCCATGTAAGTTCAGTTGACTTCCCAAGCTGTGACATCCTGCAAGAATGGAGACTTGTCCTGGGCCACAGGCTCTGTGCTGGCAAGAAGTAGCTTCCCGGAGAACTGTGGTGTGGGTGGATCTCTGGTTTGAGATAAAGCACTTGAGAGAGCTGCAAACAGAAGCAGAAAATAACAGTCATTATCAATGATTTCAGAGGGGCTAGGTTCAGGCAGTGTTAAGTCCTTTATAGATGATCTTATTTAATCACCACAAAAACATACTAAAAATAACATTATATCCTCCATTTTACTGACGAGAAGCCTCATAATCAGTATTTCAACTAGGCCAGTCTGGGGTACACAGTGAGTTCCAGGATAGCCTGAAGTAAAATCCTGTCTCAAACATTTTTAAATAATGACTAGAGATAGAGCTTGGTGTTAAGAGTACTTGGCTGGTATGCTCGAGGACCTGGGTTCAGTCCTTAGCACACACACACCCCCAAGCAATAAAAGCATAAAATGATTGCACAACATGCATGTGCACACACATATGAAAGACACTTCCTTGGGAGAAAGGATGAAAACTTTAACTTTAGATAATGCTGGAGCACACAAAGTATGTACATCCTTGACAAGACATTTATGCAAATATTAAGTTATATTTACTATATGGCCAATAAATAAGTCTATTTAACTCTAAATATATCACAATAAAATTAAAAATAATGCCAGGCATTGGTGGCACACGCCTTTAATCCCAGCACTCGGGAGGCAGAGGCAGGCGGATCTCTGTGAGTTCGAGGCCAGCCTGGGCTACCAAGTGAGCTCCAGGAAAGGCGCAAAGCTACACAGAGAAACCCTGTCTCGAAAAACCAAAAAAAAAAAAAAAAAAAAAAATTAAAAATAACAAGAGTCATAACCTCTGCTGGTGTTTCTGACTCTCAAGGATTTTTGTTGTTTTATATTTTTTAAAATATATTTTCATGGATTATTTGAGAATGTCATACATGCATACAATGTATTTTGATCATAATTACCCCAATGCCTTCATTTAACTCCTCCCAGACCCTTCCGCCACTGACACCCATCCCATCTCCCACCTTCTTAATTTTTTTTTTTTTAGCCCACCAAGTCCAAGAGTGTGCAACCATCCACTGGAACATTCTGACACCTCAAGGTTAATAATTCTCTACTTTTTCCAGCTTAAGTGTTTCCTGCTACCACAAGATTCTTGCTGACAGGCACACTTGAAGGTGAATCATAGTCATACCACCTCTGATATGTACCTGCCAATTTATAATTACTAGTATTTAACATAATTATGAACAATCACAATTTAGAGCTGGAAAAGCACATGAGTGAAACAGGACGATTTGATATGTAGCACGTGTAACCAGGGCAACTAGTCTTTTGTTTTTCCGAGTTGTGTAAATGTTTATGGCAGAAATGATTCTAGCACTACCAAGCCCAGCCCTGCTGTAACGTGGGCTGTGGTTCATGATCATGATAATCTTCCCCACAATAATTACCTACATTGTTTAGTTGTTAACTAATGTCTTCCAGGAGTAAGACATTCTCCTGGAATTCTATTCAGCCAAAAACAGGTGCCCAGCTTGCCTAAGTTATTTTTTTTTTAAATCAACTTTTTAGTCTGTCTTGAAGCAAGAGTAAGATGAGTGTAAGCATGGGTAGAGAATGTATTTTCTATCTCTTCTCCTTGACCATGTAATTATGCTGTTGTGTAGATAGGTGAAATAACCCAGTACTCAGTGAGATGAAATCAGCTGATGGCAATAGGAGCTTGCTTTTCAGACCCAATGACTTCAATCTCCTCACGGGTCTCAGCTTTTTAAATGTCAACCACTGTACAATTTTATAGACATAGGTATAACAATCTTAATAGCAACAGGAGCTAAGCACTCTCTCATAGTTTAAGTCACCCCAGAGTCTCTGTGCCTTCTCCTTAATTACATGTCAGGCTGTCAGTGAGAGAGAAGTGTTCATCTCCTAAGACACAGAACAGAGCATCTCCGTGACCTTGAGAAATCACCTCTCCCAGTACATTCCTCTTAGATTCCCCAAAACAACTCCAGTTCAGTCTCCTTTTTAACCAAGGGTTGAGAGTGGGAGGGAGAGAATTTATTCTGTATTAGATATTATTTTCTAAGGGAGACAACATGTGCTCAGTACAATTTGATATTTAAAAATATTTAAATTACATTGGCTTTTATTTGTGTTTGTGTATGTGTGTGTATGATACATATGGGGTTGGGGGTGCACATGCCATAACATCAGAGGACAACTTTTGGGGGTCATTTCTTGACTTCCACCATGTGGGTCCTGGAGATGGAACTCATGTCTTCAGACTTGGTGGCTAGTGCCTTTACTCATGCAACCATCTTGCTGGCCCGTATGGTGGTTCTGAATGCAGATTCAACTGGAGCTGGAGATGCTACTCATCAGTACAATACTTGGTTAGTATTTGCAACCCAGGCCGCAATCCTAAAAGGGGGAAGGAAGGAAG
>CABHPQ010135909.1:21187-39920 GCA_902168405.1 Peromyscus aztecus
GAGAGAGAGAACAGTTTTGTCAACATGTTCCTTTATTTCAGGGTGTTGTACAAGAGTCTTGGTGAGTCTTCTTCAGTTTTTCCTTCTTGCTTCAGGGACTGTCTGACAGATTTATTTTTCTTGAGTGTACAGATACCCATGAGATTCTAGTCAAAGTTTAGGATCTTATTTAAGGAAATAAACTTTTTGCTCGGACGTAAAGTAGCAAAAACTCACTCACAGAGCATGGTGCTGATTAGGACAGGTGATGTCTTTTGGTTTGTGCTTTTATTCAACATGTTTCAAAATGACTTAGACCATGTACATTCACAGTAACAATGTTTTATCTGTCGTCTCTTAACACCACTGTGGGCAAGACAGCTAGAGGGCAAGGAGACTACAAAAGCAGATTCCTCTCCGAAACTTAAATATGGCCACATGTCAACTGTTTCTGCTGTTGGATGTTCTAATCCTGAGCAATGGCGGCATCTTCTGCTTTAGTACCCTGTGCACGGTGTTTATCACACCATTTCTGTCTAGACAGACACTCATGCTTCACTAACACACTGCATCTTAAGTCACTTTGTATAACTGATAAATGCCAAAAAAAATGACATTTTTTTAAAAATTTTTTCACTTTTGTGAGCCAACCTGAACCTGTACTCCCTTCCCTGAGCCACATGGCTATAGCGCAATCACAAAGCCATCATGGGCTACAATGTCTCTCACTATAGAGCACATGGTCTTTGGTATGAAGGGAATTAGGAAGGGGCTGGTCCTTGGCTTGCAGTAACGGATGGCATCTTCTGGGCAGGCTCATACTATGGCAGTAGACTGTGGTTTCTCTGTGAACTTAGGATGCACTCAGAGGTCTTCCCATGGGCACTGCGGACAAGCCTGGTGTCCCATTTGTTCTCCCCTACACCCAGACTCCTGCCACCAGAATACATTCCTCAATTTGAGCCTTTCTCTCAGTTTAGGGACCAAAGGGCTTGGGTCACTGCAGCTCAGTGTCTACCCCCTCCCTTTTCTTGAATAAGTCCAGTTCATTCTCCCAGGGGCATGACCTTCCAGAGAGCAAAGTATAGGCCCGTAGAAATATCAGAGCTGAGAACCAAAAAGCCTAGAAATCTTCCTTGTGACAATGAATGGACAAACATATGTTCCTTTTGCTGATGAGCCCTTGGCAGATAATAACATGTTTATTAGTAAGGGTGGCCACTGCTCTCTGGTAGAGAGAGGACTTGGCTAGCATGCTAGAGAGCCCTGGCCCCACCTTCAACACTGTAAATAATAATGATAATAATTGTTACTTGCTGTAATATTTATCCAGCTATGTTTTATTTATAGTGCTTCCATTGTGTGTTTGATAAGCAGTTAGATAATCCCTTCTAAGGTAGAGAATTACTTCTAAGTGAATGAAATGTATTCGCTGAGTTTATTTTTTTCCCCAATATGGGTTTAATATTTTAGTTACATGAGGAAGCTCATTTACTTCATGACTTTACCTAGTATATGTTTTGTTTTACTTAAAAAAAAAAACAAAAAACAAAAATAGCATCTTCCTACATAGTCCAGGTTTGCCTCAATCTCACAGTCCTCCTGCCTCAGCCTCTCCAATGCTGGAACAAGAAGCATTTATTTGCCCTCATGTGGCTGCTTTGGTACCTGTTTCCCATAACTATCAAATCTACACTATTTTTCTTCTGACTTTGTATCCTCATCTACAACGAGACATCTCCAGAATGTTTAAATTATGAAAGTTCACATTGAAATCTGTTTTCATTAATATTTTCTTACTTCTCCCATGACCAAGAAAAAGGAAAAAAAGTTGAGACATGTTCTCACTGTATATCCTAGATTGGCCTTGATTCTTTGTCTGTCTGTCTGTCCCAGTCTAGTGCTCTTTCCAGCTGTTGTAGTTTTTTGCTTTTGTCTGGTTGGTTTGGTTTGTTTTGAGACAGGGTCTCTCTACATTGCCATGGCTATTCTGGAATTTACTATGTAGAACAGGATGACCTGGAACTCACAGAGATCCACCTGCCTCTGCCCCCTGAATGCTGAGATTAAAGGTATGTCCCACATACTCAGCCCACCACAAGCTTTTTTTAACTATATATGTCTACATTGCTCGCTCTTATTATGCATAAATTATTTTGCTGATTCTTTTTCTTAGTAATACTTCAACTTCTAAATCCTAAAATCGGTTTAATGTTGGGATCAGGTTTGGTGGCACATGCTTGCAATCCCAGCATCTGGGGTTTCATGTCAAGAGACTCATAAGTTTGAGGTTAGCCTGGAGTACATGAGGTCTCTAAGGACAGCTGGGACGGAGATAAGGACAGAGTAGACCTGTCTTATCAAACAAACAACAAAAATATATTCAGCAAATCAAACCCCAAACTAATAATATTTGCATCACACAACTTTGCATGTGATAGAATTTAATAAATAATTAATTTATTTATTGGGGTGATAGGGCATACCACGTAAAAATTAAAAGTAAAATCATTTTTTGCAAAACATATTGTGAGAATGTCCATCTACACTGGGAGTGAAATGATTGATCCTTGTAATTGTAAGGAAAGGCATTAATTATATCTTTCTCCCACACTGCCCCCCCCACACACACAAAGGAAAGAAATACTTCGATAGCAACTCTACTGAGTCACCATGTCTTAAGGCACATGGGATTCTATGACTTTGGGAGTCAGCCTTACCTGGCTCTTAGGGCTTCAGTAGACTACCCCAACTGTAATACATCTATACCTATATGCCTGTGTGGTCTACAGCTCAAAGAAAAGCAGGAAGAAGAGCCCTGTCTGTACATTGTCCTGTCTCCAACACTTTGGATCTGTTACATGAACACATGGGTGTGTTTTTTGAATGCCTACAGTGGAATTATTTGAAGCATGTTGATACATCTTCATTTAGGCAGTTCTCACACAACTCTCCTCATTTATGATTTTAGAGGAAAAGAAAGAACTATACACCCTACCCACCTACTCCCATACATTTCTACCTGTCTTGTAAAAGCAAGTGTGTTCCCAGATGCTGGAAATTGAAACATCTGTCACAGAAATCCTGTAATTGGCATAAGATGGGCCTTCATGCTTAGTTATTTGCAGGTCCCAATAATTGCCACAGCTTGCATTTTGAGCGCATGCCTGGTTCCCCTGTATCACAGAGTTTTTCCCCAATGAGTAAAAAACACAATCCTTTAAGGTTAAGCCCAAAGACCATGTGTTATCTCCAGAAAGAGGCCATAGCTAAATCTGAGAGCTTGCCAGAGAGAAAGAGGAAGGGAAGCATAAGGAAACACTGTCAGAGGCAGAGGTGCTGGGAGCCATCCCTGGCAGTGGACAGGTCTAGAGAGGAATGTAAGGTGTTGGGGAGGGGAGAAGTGAGTCAGATGTGGTGGTCAAGAGAATCTTGCAGCCTGATTGACTAGCAGTCAGAGTGCTTCCTTATTTATACAGAATTTAGTAAACAGGGATACATTCATGATGTTCCAAAATATAGATCATATCATTTTTGTTTTTGGACATGTTTCACTTCCTCTTGTTCATCTTTCAGTCATCACTGAAAAACTGTGACAGAACAGAGTTATCTTTTCTAACCCTTTTTCTTCAAGTTTTGACATCATTGATAAACAGAGTTACCATTTTTATTCATTAACTCCATAATCCAATTTTTAAGAATCTAGAGGCATATGACAGTTTGTTCTCAGGATTGTTGCTTCAAGGATGCTAGACCAAAAGAAAATTTCCAAGCCCGTCCACATAGATTGCCATGTCCCAAGCAGTGTATTATTAGCTCTTAATGGTCAGAGTGCCCAAGAACAATCCTCAGGACAGAGCTGCTGCAGTTATTATTTAAATTCTGGCATAATACAATGTTTACATTTTATATATTTATAGAATTTGTTTTTATGTCTGGTCCTGGCATTCTGTTGCTCTTTGGTCATATGACATTATAGTGACTCTGTATGTGCTAGCTTTGCTAAGAAAGGGAGGCCCTTACATCTCATTCTTTTATCATCTTTCCATTCCATGTTTTGCTCATCAATATAAGTCTCTGTGTAGGGCATAGGTAAGACTCAGGTAAACACGGGATAGCCTGAGAACTTTGAAGCGCATGTGGTGTGTCCTGAGGCTTTCGAGGCAAGGCAGCTTGCCTTGCCTTGAAATGTGACGCAGAGCTAGGGTCTCTTGGTGAGATGAGGCCAGCAGTGTCCCTACCTTCATGTAGAATCTTTGCTGTGGTGATAATGCTTTTGTATACTGGTTTAATAAAATGCTGACTGGCCAGTAGCCAGGCTGGAAGTATAGGCGGGATAAGCAGACAAGGAGAATTCTGGGAAGAGGAAGGCTGAGTCAGGAGATGCCAGCCCGCCATCCAGGGAGCAGCATGTAATGGCACACAGGTAAAGCCACAGAATAAGTGGAAACGTATAGATTAACAGAAATAGGCTGAGTTTAAATGTAAGAGCTAGTCAGTAGTAAGCCTGAGCTAATGGCTGAGAAGTTTTAATTAACATAAGCCTCTGTGTGTTTACTTGGGTCTAAGCAGCTGTGGACAGGGCGGGACACAGGAAAACTTCTAGATACAAATCTTTGGCCAGAAGTTTCCAGAAGTAGTTGAGAGCCACTGAATATATATGGGGGGGGCCCTGGGATCAGGACAAGGTGAGCCATCGTGTCAAAATAAACCAGCACTTAGTCCCATCATGGGGACACCAAGGGCAGGCGTCAATTCAGCCAAGCAGGATCCAAATACAGCATTCTGCTAGTCTTTGAACACGTTGCCCTTTGTTCTATGCTCCTATATGCCCAGAGGCTTCATAGCAGTAATAGAATTTTAGAAAGGAAGAAAGAGAAAAGGAAAGAAAGAAAAGCAGTTTGAATCATTTAATAGTAATGCGCAGATTAGCATGATGACATCACCACATCACCATGCTTATGCCGTGGCATCCACCAGGTGGGAGCTCCTGAGGATTAATGATTCAGCTAGCCTTGCATTAATTCCACAGAAGCACCAAAGGGAATGTGTTTGTTCTTGATGGGGCAGATCGAGAGGCTGCAGCTCACCATTCCTGTTCCTTTCAGTTTGGGAAGGGAAAGGAGGAAAGGAAAGTGTGATTGCTGATGTATAGGTGCCTCAGAGGCCGGGAAAGGCTTTCTTGTCTTCACCCTCATTCCTGCCACTGGAGGTCTGGAGGGTTCCCTCCAGTGAACTCTGAAAATGTGGGGTCGCTCCTGGAAGCTTTCATTTGAGGTTCTTTTTCTTTTTTTTTCTTTTTCTTTTTTTTTTCTTTTTGCATTCAGCTGTCAAGTAAACATGTCACAGTGCCTACTTCTTACAAAGAAGAAGAAAAAAAAAAAGACTAAACACAAAACCAGAATGCCATTTTCAAATGCAGAATCACTTCTTTTGTTCTAAACTCCTGAAGATATTTACAGGGGCATCCTTCCCTCTTTCATCTGGCCCTTCCTTCCCTTCTCCCCCCCCTCCCACCTTCTCTTTAAAAGATGGCATCTAAAAGAACTTTACTAGGTCAAAAAGAGGTATATTCCCTGTGGTTCTAATTGACTAGACAAAAGCAAACAGTAAAAGAAAAATAGATGATCCATATAGCACTAGAGCCCACGATAACCTACTTGACATTTATAGAGCAAGACACCAACACGTTTTCAAGGACACATGGTGTAGTCATGAGGACAGCCATGTTCTGATCTAGTAAACACACCTCAACATGTGCAAGAGACTTGAACTCAGGTGCTACAGTTTCTACCTGTATTATAATTCTATAAATTATAGACAGGATATTTAGAAAACTATTAAATATTTGGAAGCTGATACAGTTCTGCATAGTGAATGAAACAAATGGCAGGGAAATGGAGTACTCAGATTCTATAGCAATAAAATCGATAATATGAGAGTTGAGGGAATGAAGCTAGAACAGTGTTTACAGGAAATTAGAAGTTGCCGAGTGTAAACATCTGAGGCGACCGATTTTAATCTGACTGTCAAACATTAGCTATTTCTTTTTCTTTCTCTGGGTACATATGTGTGTGAAGGTACATATGGCATGTGCACATACATGTGGAGGTCAGGGGTCAAACTTACATGTCTTCTTCCATTCTCTCACCTTTTTTTTAGATAGTCTTCCATTGAACCTGGAACCCACTTACCAGCTCAGCAAAACTGGCTGGCCAGTGAGCCTCAGGGGCCCTTCTGCCTCTGCTTTTTCAACACTGGGATTATAGGTCTGTGCTGTCCAGCATTTTTGTGTGGATGCTTGTGATGAGACCTCAGGCCTTCATGACTGCCTGTGCAGTGCTTTCCCACCTGAACCACTTTACCAATCCACTCATTTTCTACTGTAAAGAAAAATGTCACTGGAATGCAGGTCAAGTTGACAATGTATGCAAGATTTGTAGCATGGCTCCTATTGAATGCCAGTGTTAAATGTGCTATAATCATGCTTTAGCATTAACTTTCTTTAGCATTCCAGTGTCTTTGGTGTTACATCAGTGAAAAGTAATGTCATATCCAGATATTTGTTTCTATTAAGAATTAACGTGGGATTCATAAAGCCAAATAAACAGACTACAATGGAAAACCTTAGCTCTCTGCACAGCTGGCCTGTTGTCGCAGTTCAGCACAAACACCCCGAGGCAGCTGGCACTTATTTGCATACTAGGTTCCCAGCTCAAGTTGAAGCACTATTAAAGTATTACATAGACCTGAAATGGAAATAAGATGACATTGAGCAGACATGATGTGGACACTGCAAAATTGGCCGGAGAAGGACGTGAATTTTTCCTTTGTGACAGTAAACACTGATCATTTTGTGAGTACAGAGAGATCTGGGGACCTTTGGGGGTGACCCTAGAGTATTTCTCTCTGAACTTTGAAAGTGGGGTTTCCAGCGTATTAATGGGCACACGCCCCTTATGAAGAGAGGGTCTGAACATTGCTGAGGATTTTGTGCTACTGTACTAACCATGTGTAACTAGCATGTTCCTTGCAACATTCCTTAGTGGTACTTTACTCCTTAAAGCCCAGGTAAAACACTCTGCCTTTACACAGTTTCTCTCTACACACATTGCCAGGTGAGCAGGTTCCTGCTTTCCTATTGTCCAGCCTCCCTCAGCTTCCATTGTCCTTGTTTACCGGTCTCTTATTCTCTGTCCCTTTTTGAGTTATACACATATATCTCGTGTGTGTGTGTGTGTGTGTGTGTGTGTGTGTGTGTGTGTGTGTGTGTGCTTGTTTTTGAGACAGGGTTTTATCTAGGCTAGGTTCGCCTTGAACTTGCTGTATAACTGAGGATGACCCTGAAGTTCTAATCTTCCTGTTTTCATTTATGGAATGCTGGCATCATAGTCAAGTAAGAATTTTTGTGGTCCGTTTTCAGGGTGAGGTGCACTTATAGCTCATCAAAAAGTCACAGATGAGCAGAAGGCATAGGCCCCCTCTCCCCCAGCTGCTGGCTGGCTGCCTTGGGACTCAAGTGTTAGAAAGCTGCAGGCCTTCTGCTATGTACTGAGCCCGCAATAGAAGAAAGGGAAGGAAGGAAGGGAGGAAAAAGGAAAGAAAGGAAAAGAGAGAAAGGAAAGGAAGAAAGTAGCATTCTCTAGCTCCAGAATATTCTTTAGATAAGGCTGAACCAGTAGACTGGGGGATTTGGGAAGGGGGATATTCCAGAAGAGCACAAAGATTGCACCTCTCTAGAGTACCAGCCATTGGGGGAGAGAAGGCCAGAAGCTCCTATGATTGGCAACTTTAAAAACCACTATCTTACACCAAATCACCATACCAGCCATTTTGCCTTTTTCTGCTCTTGTGTTCCATTTTGCAGATGGTATATTAAAAAGTGTTTCGTTTTCCCTAATCTCAAATTTGTTATCGCAGAGTGAAGGTTTTGTTTCTCACAAGCATGTGCCACCACAGCTGGTTTGCCTATTTAATTTTTAAAAACTGGACTTTAAAACGGAACCCAAATACCATCAATATATCAATACATCTTAGTAAGTCATACATAAAAGAAAAAAAGCTTAGCTCTCAAAGATGCCTATCAGTGCAGACTTACCTTTTTGTTAAGCCTGAAGTCTGGGAAACGGCTCCGTGTATTATTTTTTTTCCTATGTTACTGTTTCATTCACCTCTCCAATCTTAGGTATGAATGTCCCTGGATCTGTTTAAACAGCCCACATTTGGCTGGCTCATCCATCTTGCTAATGCAGTAGTGGGGTTCAGACGTATAATTGCTTCATTTGAGCTCATGAATCGTCTCATATTATTCAGTTCTAGTCCTCTCATAAACTTTGTTGCCCCGAGGTGTTTGAGAGCAAAGATCTCTTCCCTACGTTTGCCTCGTGGCCGCACCGTAAACACACAGCTCTGAGGGTCACAGAGGTTGGTCACTGCAGTCTCAAAGCTGTACACCCTCAAGATGCCAGAGAGGAGGCTGTCCCCCAGGCTTCAGTCCCCTGGGGCTGTGTACACTAATTGGCTGCAGTTCTTTAATCTTGGCGTTTCTCAAACTCTTTCAGCTTCTGTTCAGAATTTTTCTCACCCTGGGGCTCATAGAAGCCAGCTCCTTGGGCCTGTTTAATTACTTCTTCAAACATGTTTGGACATCCCCAAGGTTCCCTGAACTCAAGTTGTGTTCTACATTATCCCCTGAAAAAGGTATGTGTTCAAACACTCTCTCTGCACCCATAATTGATAGTGCAACCATTTGATTCCTTTCTAATACTATGGTCACATTTCTAATCTTGATCTCAGTGACTCTAAGGAATTCCATGGTGGCATCACCTGGGTGGTGACAGCTGAAATTCAGATTGGAGAGAAGCTTCTGATAAACAGTGTAGACCTTGTGTCAAAGAAATCTTAGTACTTGGGTTAGTTGAAGACACAGGAATTCTTATGTTTATGAATGTATAAAATTGATAAGAAAGATTATGATGCCTTGGATATAAAGCAAAAAGGATTATGTATCCTTTCAGTACCAAATGGAGCATTATCTAACAGATTCAGTGAATGATAATTTACGTCTGTAGCAGTGTGTCCTTTCTTGAACATACAATATTCACTGTGGATGTGTGAATGCAGTACTGTGTACAGTGAATGCATGCTGATTAAATAAAGAAACTGGTTTAAAAAATCATAGATCATGAAGTCACATGTTAACCTTTATACTTTTTTTTTTCCTTTGAGAAAAGTCTTGTTATGTAACCTGGTGCCATGCAGCCCAAGCTGGTCTCAACTAGTGGCCGTGCTGCTACCTCAGTCTTCCAAGTATGTGGCCACGCTTGGCTTTGATTTGTGGATTTTTATTAGGCAGAGATGTAAAGAGCTTGTCTAATAGAAAGGCTAGGCCCTACGGACATAAATCAATTTCGTATCTAACTTAGCCATCTTATTTCAACATTCTTTCATTTATTGAGTGCCTCTTTGTGCGCTCTTAAAACCATGTTTGGCCAGTGAGATGGCTCAGCAGGTAGGGGAAAAGCTTGCCAGCCTGAGCTGGGTCTCCAGTATCCACAGAATGGTGGGAGAAGAGAAATGGCTTTACCAAGCTGTCCTCTTTCCTCCACATCTATGCTCTGCACATACATCCACACACATAATCATGGCCAGACATATATCATCATACACTCAAGCAAACACATGATGCTGATGATGACTTTTCAAACATAGTTATAGTTACCTTCTTCAGTAACAATGTGTTTGAGACCCTCTTTAGTTACAGGAAAGCCATGCTTTACCACAATTTTTTTAGTTATACCTTACCATTTTTTAGATGCTGTCACTGTAAACTGCCCAAAGAGACTCCCCAGCCAAGACCAATGACAGCAGATTACAAGAAGTGCAATCCATAAACTGTTTAAACCAAACACCTCTCTTGCTATGTCCTGTGAGAACCCCAGGCTACACTGGAACATTACTGTAGTTGAGTCTCCATTTCTGGGATTTGGCTGTTTTCTCCACTGTCACTTTGCTTATTTCTGTTTCTTGGCAGTCTGCCGGTCCATCCCTACCTTTTCTTAGTTGTGCTTTGGGCCACTCTCTGTCCCAGACAGATACAGAAATGACTGGCTATCTGTGTTAGTCACATTTCCACGACTATGACAAAATCGTCCAAAGATCGTGAACTTCCATGAAGGAAATTTTCTTTTGGCTTGAGGGTTCCACAGAGTTGTTTGGCCTGGTTGCTTTGGGCCTTTGACAGCAGAGCATCATGGAGGGAACACCGGTTAAGCAGAGTTGCTCACCTCCTAGGGAACACCAAGCAAGCTAGGGAACGAAGAATGGGTCCAAGTGTAGAGGCTGCATTTGTTCTGAGGATCCCACTTGCTCCTGTGTGCCTACCTTGTATACCTTGGTTATTACAGGACTTTGATTTCCTCATTGAAACACTTCCTAAAGGAACATCCTTCTTCAAGGGAACATCCATGTAATGGTATTTGCTCCGCCCATGCCTTGGACTATAGGGCCGAAGGAGGATGTAGCCCAAGGTCATAGGTGGAGCAAATACCACTACACATCCACAGTATTCAAGTTCCTTCTGCTAGGCCTAACCTCTTAAAGTTCATATCATTTCCCAATAGCATCAGACTCTGTGAAGAAATCTTTATCCCACGAGTCTTTGGAGAACACATCCAACCATTCTGGAATCAAATCACAAAGCTATCTTCAACTGATAGAGTATCTGTCATGTCAGTCAGTGGTTATCAACTTGTGGGTTGTAACCTCTTTGGGGTTGAACAACCCTTTCAGAGGGGTTGCCTAAGACCATTGGAAAACACAAATATTTATATTATGATTCATAACAGTAGCAAAATTAGTTATGAAGTAGCAATGAAAATAATTTTATGGTTGGGGTCACCACACAGCATTAGGGAGGTTGAGAACCACTGTTCTCTCTATATTGGTGTGTGGCTATTGCAGAGCCAGTGAGCTATTATCTATCCCATTGTAGCTACAATGGTTCAAAGCTGGGTCATGTGGTCTGCCCATTCCAGTCAAGGACATGATAGTGTTCTCTGTCAAGTAAGAGACAGTAGAAAATCTTGTCTCTTGTGTATTTGTTTGTCTATTTGCAAGCTCAAAGGAAAAGCATCTCGTTCTCTCTGGAAGAGAATACCTCCTTAGAGGGTTTCCATGCTTTGACCTACAGCAGAAAGTGGAGAACCAGAAATTGAAGCTCTCTGTGTCCATGACACAGGAAATCCCTTGCCTCTTGTTGACAATTTTCATAGCTCCAGAAGGTATCAAAGTGATTGGTACAACATTTCTTAAAATAACATGGCTTTGGGTTTACCACTATATTGAAGATGAACAATTAGATAAATACAAATTCTGAGAATTCCCAGAAAAAGAAAAAAAGTGGTTTCTCCCAGAAACCAACAAATTAGAAGGCTGTGTATATAAGAATCAAGTGTATAGATAAGATCAAGGTGAATCTGAAAACAAATACTGGTTTTAAAAATTCAGGTATATGGGACTAGAGAGATGGCTCAACAGTTATGAGCACTGGCTGCTCTTCCAGAGGACCCAGGTTCAATTCCTAGTACCTATATGACAGCTCACAACTGTCTGTAACTCCAGTTCTAGGGAGTCCTCACACAGACATTTATGCAGGCAGGACATAAATGCACATAGAAGGTATATTATTATTTATTATGTGGAAAACAGTGTATTTTTTATTATTTAGGGTTTGAATTTGGTTTCTCATATAGAGATCAAATCTAGACTCCCTAAGTTTTGCTATTTATTGGTTAGATAAACTGGCATATTTCATGAAATGCTTACACTTTAAGAAAATATCCATTAGATATTCAATTCCATGGGATTTTAACATTTTTATTTCAGGCCTGGTGTCTCATCATAACCACAGTTCTGTGGATCTAATGGAATCTTTAATTTTTTAACAATTTGATTTAAAAAAAACATTTTATATTCATTTATTTAACCATCAGAGCATGCACACTGGTACACCATGTGTAGAGGTCAGGGAGGTCAGAAGACAACTTCTGGTTTTCTGTTTCCACTGTGTGGGTTCTACATGATTGAATATAGCTCACCAGGCTTGATGATAAACACCCTGAGCATCTCTGCAGCCCCAATAGGGAATATCAAGGAGATCCAGTGGCACCTTAAGATCCTGCCTGCTACACAGTCCCTTTCACAAAGTTCCAGAACTTTCCTGCTCATCTGTAGTTTACAGGAAATACATGATGACTATTGAGAAGAGAAAAACCACGAATGGATGATAGGAGTTTTTTCTGATTGTGTTATGATATCTAACCATGTCAAACTGGAAAACAATGAAAGCTTCTATTGGAGTGCCACATAGTGACTTCTTTTTTATGGGGAGGGTTTCAAGACACAGTTTCTCTGGCTGTCCGGGAATTCAATTTGTAGACCAGGCTAGCCTTAAACTCATAGATCCACCTACCTCTGTCTCCTAAGTGCTGGGATTAAAAGCACTTTTAATGGTGTAACCAAAATCATTCCTGTGAATGCTGCATATAGGAGTAAATATCATCTTGTTCTGCCTGGTCCACTATGTGAAAGGACAAAAGTTGTCCCGGATAGCAAACTCTATGCCTATAAAACAGTCCCAGAAAATTGTTCTGATATATTTCTGGGAGCTGACTGACTGCAAATCATTCATTTATTGCTTGGCAGGCCAGAAACATATTTTAGAGACCTTGAGGAGAAAAGAATTTACCATAACTTGTAGATACCACAAGGAACTTTATTGAGACGAATTTTTTGGTTTTAATTCCTTAGGTTCAGACAAAGACAACTGAAGGTAACAATTTTTATAACTCTGGAATAAAAGACTCTTTGAAATTATTTATGAACTTTTTGCTTAGGTTAATTTCTGACCTGGGTGAGTTTTCAGTACCACGTGGCTCCCACTGTGTTGATCTTAGCAAGGAGTCTTACAGAGCTAATCAACACCTTCTGGGAGACTGAGAACTCACCATACAATGAGACAGGACTTCCTTTGTTTTGAAGAATAATCATTGGCCATTTTCTTTGTTTTCATTGTTTATTTCTGAGCTTAAGTGAATGGGAAGGTGGTTTACATATGCTGGAAAGAACACACTTTTGATGTTTATACTGGTAGCTCATACCGTGTCTGCCATTGGAACTAGGGTTAGCGTCCCCTACCTTCTTCACTAATGTGCTAAATAAATGTTAGTCTGTTTGTTTTACATTTATATTGGTTTTCAAGTTTTTGAAAATTGTTTAGTGTTCTAATTATAATGAAGTATCAGTTAGGTCACACCTAACTTTACTGTTTTCTTGTAATTGATCTTTACTAGCTTTGGGATTTTTCTTTTTTCCTTTGGGATTTTTTTTTCCTGTGATGATTCTTTAACTTTGCTATTTAAATGCTTAAATTTAGAAATCTTAGAGGATACATTTGAAATTTGATGGGTATCTTCTTGTTCACGGACATTCCTATGTTAGATGAGAGAAAAAGATAATATTTTTCTAAATCAACTAACTCATTAGTATTATGGTTTTTTATTTAAATTTTACCAGATTTTGGTGGGAGTGGGTTGATGAAGGGTTTCCTCTTCATGTTCCATGTAATATATGTGCTGCTGTCTGATTTGCCAGTGCTGTTCTTAATGTGTTTATGAGAGCTAAACAGACTTCGAACTCGTTTTTGTTGTTGCAGAGCAAGTCTCGATATTGAAACCTACTGACTACTGCACTCTCCAAAATTAACATTTGGCTTCAGAATCTAGACGTTTTCTCTTGTGATTATTTTTAAGGACTTTTACATTTTTATTGGATGTTATGACTGTTTTACTGGCATGTATGTATGATGGAGGTCAGAGGATAGGGGTCAGATCCCTTGGACCTGTAGTTACACACAGTTGTGAGTCACCACGTGGGTGCTGGGAACTGAATTCAGACCCTCTGCAAGGGCAATAAGTGCTCTTAACCACTGAGCAATCTCTCCAGTCCCTATTTATTGTTGTTGTTGTTATTTATCTCTGTATGAGCATAACAACCCCACAAACAAGTGGATACCCCTGAAACTGTTTGACTATTTTTTTTATTTTAAAGAAAAATATATTGAGCAAATTTAGGTACCTGTCATATTTTAGGTGCAAATGGAAAGAGAAACATTAGAAAACGACAAACGTCAAAACAGTTAGAAATGCTATGGTGAGTTGTGTGGTCTTTTTTTAAATTTTTTTTTATTCATTTTACATACCAACCACAGATCCCTCCCTCATCCCTCCTCCTGCTCTTCCCCCCACCTTCCCTCCCTCACCCTTCCACTTCTCCTCCAACATGGTAAGTTCTCTCATCGGGGGACAGCTAAGCCTGGTATATTCAGTTGAGGCAGGACCAGGCCCCTCCCCGCTTTATCAGGGGGACTTGTGTGGTGTTGATGAAGGAAAATGTGTCTGTTAAGAAACTTCTTAAGGAAGTATGCTGGATAGTTTTATGTCAACGTGACATAAACTATAGTCATCTGAAAGGAGAGAACCTCAATTGAGAAAATGCCCCCATAAGATCCAGCTGTAGGCAAGCCTGTAGGGAATATTCTTAATTGATATAATTAAGGGAGGGCCCAGTCCATTGTGGGTAGTGCCATCCCTGAGCTTGTGGCCCTGGGTTCTATAAGAAAGAAGGCTAAACAACTCCTGAGGAGCAAGCCAATAAGAAGCACCCCTCCATGGTCTCTGCATCAGCTCCAGCCTCCAAGTTCCTGGCCAGTTTCAGTTCCTGTCCTCACACCAACGTCAAGGCTGGCTTCTTGCACAGCTCCTTGATTCTTCTTCCTGGTTCATCTTACACCTCCCCAGTCCTGTCTCCCATCCACAGAGGTCATGCTCCTATATAACACTTTTACTTTATTAAGACATCATCAGAGGCTCTGTTTCGTGGAGAACTCAGGGGGAACACAAATACTCTCTCTAATTTATAGTCATTTTCAGGGCAAGACGTTAGTTCTTTTATCCTAAGTTCCCAGAAGATCATTGTGAGCATGACACACTTTTTTGTTGAATGTACTTTTTTAAATTAATGAATGAAGGATTAGAAGCTCGGGAGGTCTTGATAGTCAAAGCATGGCTATCAAAATGATAGTTTATCCAATATACTATGAATGAGACTCTAGAGATCCCAAAGTACATGGCCATAGAGAGTAGGGTTGCAGAACCTGCACTGGGAAAGTGGGCTGCTTGCACGTGTGCTATATGAGCTGTGTAAATTGGAAGTTCCCTAACCTTTCTGTACTGCAATTTACATCTTGAAATTGGGAGTGGTAATAATCTTCTGTAACTCAAAGTATTATGGGAGGATTTAAAAAGCTAATATACACATAGGGCATATGTGGGTATGGTAGATTCAGTAAACGTATTTGCTATAACTAATATCTCATCAGTTTCCACCAGACCATGATAGATACCCAGCATCAAATTAAAATGAATAGATACTGACAGATTTTAAAGATATCTAACCATTGCTCCCACCACTGTATGTTTTAATTGCAAGCAATATTTGTTCCAATGAACTGTTAGACAATATAGAAACATTCAAAGGCCAGTTGTCACAGCCCATTCAAATTTTTATTTCATTTAGGTGGACATTTATTTGCTTGCTAATAATGCTAGTTTAGTTTAAAGCACATTAACTAACCTGTAATAAGTACTAAAATTTGATCAAGCTATCTTATCCTTGCCGCCCCCCCTCTCCTCCCCCACCAGAAACACACTAGTTTCCTCTTATTTGTTGTTATTGATTTAGGGATGCCACACTCAAATCAAAGTTCAGCATCCTAACATTTCATCATTTGTAACATTGAGATTGCCTCACCGAAGTCTGGATCTGGGTTGGAGAGAGGTGAGATGAAATGTTATGAGGTTCATGAGAAGGCCAAGAAAAGGTCCTAATTTGTAGCTGAAGTTCAACAGCCTTAATTGAAATTAGTGCTAATTGGAACAGTGCTAATTGGCATCCTAGCTATATCCCACGCTTCTCTGAACTTGGTGCTGTAATTTCTTAAGACTGCAAACACCAAGTTTTAGAATTCCAAATGTCTCATGAGTATTTGGCAAACAAAACTCACTTTTTTTTTCTGAAAATAAAATGTGCCAGAGATGGTGTTAGGCATGGAGAGCTTTTCATTAGCTGCAGCGGCACTGGTGGCGGAGTGAGTTCAGCTGCATTTCAATTTGTAATTTAATTTAGGAGGTCATAATGAGAACTACTAAGAGCAACTTAATCCAAGTTCCTCAAATTCTTTTCCCTGCCTTATGTTCTGAGCAAATGGTTTATTAAACAGGCTTCTTAGAAGTCATGATAGCTTGGCTTAGACACTAATCTGTGTTCTACAAATTTTGAACTTACAATATATGCCAGACATGACTCCTGAGCTAATAAAGATAGAGTAATGAATGGAACACTAGATTTAGTGTTAAGAAATTAATCTCTAACTGGATAACCTTGATTTAACCTTTACTTTTCAACTTTGTAGACTGTGTGGTTGAGAATGTAGAAAATTAGAATGGCATTGTGTGTTTGCATCACTGGTATGTGTACCAGTCACTGACTTTCCTTGTCACTGCGACGGACTACCTGATGGAAACAACATATGGGAGAAAGGGCTTATTGTGGCTTGTGGTATAATAAAATTCTGTGATGGCTAATCTTGGATGTCAACTTGACTGCATTTTGAGTCAATGGAAACCCAGGTTTCTGGACACTTCTCCTGGGAGGGATTTCCTCCATAAGAGTATTTGAAGCAGGAAGACCCTCCCTAAATGTCGGCGGCACCTGCTGGTAGTAGCCCAGGTCGAAGAGTATGGAAGAAGGAACTTTGCCTTTTAGCTCTTGGTCTTTCTTCACTCTGGCTGGCAAGTTCATCCATCCTGCTGCTAGGGCATTCCTTTGCTGATATTAGAACCAACTTCTTCAGGATTCCAATGTATACCAAAGATTAGCGGTTCTGGGATCTCTTCAGGTTTTGAGCATCAGATTGGGACTACGGAGATGTCTAGGTCATGGATTGAGACGGCCATTGTTGTGATACCAGGACACACCCTGCAAATCAATCCAATCAATCCCTTCTTATTATCTATCCATTTGTTTCAGTGCTGTTCCTTTGCAGCACCCTGACTAACACAGACACACACAGTCATGGTAGAGAAGGAAAGGTTGGTACAGTTCCAAGGCTGGAACATGAGGGTAGTTACATCCAGTGGAACTGGGGAGCAGAGAGCTTGAGGCAGATCCCAGAGTGAGCTAAAGCCCTTTAGAAGTTATAAACTCCTAACATTCACTTTTTAAAGATTCTACAACCTCCTTGGGAAGAAGGTGCCACCAAATGTTTAAACACACAAGCTCCTGCTGGACACTTCATTCGGCTAATGGACATCTCCTAATGCAAAATGCATTCAGTCCAGCTTCAAAACCTTCCGTCAGTAGTCACAAGTCTGAAATCTCTTCTGAGACCCAAGGCAAGCTCTTATCGTGAGCACCTGGAAAGCCAAACAGTATACAATGGCACAGAGTAAGCACTTCCATTCTTTTTTTATTGTATTTTTTTTCCGAGACAGGGTTTCTCTGTGTAGCTTTGCACCTTTCCTGGATCTCGCTCTGTAGTCCAGGCTGGCCTTGAACTCAGAAATCCGCCTGCCTCTGCCTCCCGAGTGCTGGGATTAAAGGCGTGTGCAACCACCACCACCCCCACCCCACCCCACCCCCGGCATACTCCCATTCTAAAGTGGAGAAAATTTAGAAGTATAAAATGGTGCCCTTTTTAAGGATTAGTGATCCAGTGCCTACGGCCAAATTGGACGCTGGAGTAAAATTTTGTGGTGTTTCATAATGGACAAATGGATCTCCTATGAAGTAAACTAGAAGAAAATTATGTAATATTTTTTAAAGGGTGTCTGAGGCTTAAAATAAACATACTACCTACTTGAAGCAATACTGAATAATTCCTAAAAGCAGTTGTATCTGTATAGGAGCTTTCAGTGAGATCATTTTCGGAATGATTATTCACAAGGAAGATCCTGGATTCTAACCACTCTGATCTGCCACCTTGAGAAGGCATTTAGATGATGTGAGACTCTGTAAAATGCCAAGATGACACCAACACGGGGGAAATGGAGATGAAAGCAGCTCTGTGGATTCTGGGCTGTTGGCGAGATCGCCGCTTTCCAAAGCTGTTTCCTGCTCAGCTTTGAATGTCTGGTGCCGACGCTGAGAAGCAAAGGCTTTGTCAATGGGGCAGTTATGCTCCTCACTGTCTTTATCAAGCCACAGTGTCTTGATCCCAGCCGTGATTGCCCAGTCTGCCTTTGTGCTGGCTTTCTATTGTGACTGCTGGTGGCTGAAATCCAGCCCAGATCCCTTGATCACACAGTTACAAACACTGCAAGAGAAACCAGGAGGCCTTTAACCCTATCTCCCTGCCTCTAAAAAGGGGAAGATAGCAAATATCTCCAAACGGATAACTGTGCTAGTCAGAGAAAACAAAACTAAGAAGTGAGAATTTCCTTCAGAAAGCCATTTGCATATTTTCTGGCAATTTCTATGCTAATGCAGTTGCAACAGCAAATAAATGTTCGGAGTGGACACAACTAGGAAACAGATGGAATTAGGTTTCTTGACATTACAGATTTGTTAATTTGACTGAGAAAATTCTTTTTCATGGGTTAACGAGTGCCCCCAGAATAGAAGAATTGTATGTATC
>CABHPQ010135910.1:0-11656 GCA_902168405.1 Peromyscus aztecus
AAAAAGCACAGGCCTTGACGTGGAGTTGCAGTCCTGACATCCTAGGAGTTCAAGGTCAGCCTGGGCTACCTAAGGCCCTGTTTCCCACGCACCAAAAAAAAAAAAAAGAGAATGCTGGAGCGATGGGGAAATAAGAGCACTGACTGCTCTTCCAGGGTATTCGGGTTCGATACCTCGCACCCACCTGGCTGCTCACAACTGTCTGTAACACCCTCTTCTGGCCTACCAGGTAGCAGGCGTGCACATGGGGCACAGATGTACATGCAGCAAACACCCATATACAAATTCAAAACAAAACAAACGAAGCAGATGGTGGCTATACTTATCTGTAATCCCAGCACTCAGCAGGCTGAGGCAGGAGGATCGTCTTGAGTTTAGACCAGCCTGGGAGTGGTTTGGTGGGACTGTTTCAGAACATGGGGAAAAAAGTGTAGGCTCAAGAATGTACTGGAAAAGGGTGGAATTCTTGACAATGTGCGTGGTCAGGATATTAACATATATGCAAAGGGAGCCAGTGCCTGTGAACTCATGAATGAAAAGCTTGACAGTGACCTGGGGAGCGGAGAGCATGGTGGTGCTTGCCTGTAAGACCAGCACTAGGAGGTGGAGGCAGGGGGATCATGAGTTAGAGACCAGCTTGGACTATGCAGTGAGACTGTCTCAACAACAAGAAAAAAACCCAGCCAGCCAAACAAACAAAACAATGACCGGGGCCTTGGACATGAGAATAACATTTAAGCATGTTTATATGGTTTTCTCTTGAGCTTTGGAAACTACTCTGAATATTCATGAGCGGCCAGTCCTGGGGAAGGCACCTATCATTTGATGTGAACATGAAGATAGGGCTTGTCCTTCAATCTCTCATTCTGTTCTGGGGCCAGTTGGTTCTGCCCTGCCCAGAATTTGAGTGATCTTCACCCGAGGTCCTTGTCTCTCCTCTAGGCTGGGACTGATGGCCGCGAAGGTGAAGGCTGTGGTACTGTGGGATTGCTGCTGGAGCATTCATTTGAGATTGGTGAGTTCATTGTGTGTTCAAACTTACACATATCCAGTGAGACCTAACAGCCTGCTGGGGAGAGGGGGAAACAGCAGATAGGTGAAGAGAAGCTGTTTTTACATGTCCCATACCTGGCTTCAAGGGTTCAAGGATTGAGTGCTTCCCCAGCATGTCCAAGGGCTTGGATTGCATCTCTGTTAATGGAAATTACACACACACACACACACACACACACACATGCATAGATACATGTGTACACATACGTGTTTATGCACGTGTACATGTGTATGTGTACATGTGCATATAATAAATGTACATGTGTGATGGCTGAAGAAACCCCATTTTATGCCAGGCACCCATCTTGATACCTACTAGGTGTTTGTCCCTGACTCCAGCCTGGAAGTGAGTTCTCAGTAACCCTGACTTAGTGACCCCTCCACCCAAAAATGTCTGACCATCTGTCTACTTGTTATTATATGGCTGATTGTTTTTTTTGGCTTCTGTAACTTGCTTGCACTGATACTCAAAGGTTGTTTTGAGTTGCTGTGACCACTTGGCAGTTTTTGCTTGCTTGTGTAGATGTGGAAAGTCGCCTTTAGAAACCTTTTCCCGTACTCCTTCATGACATGCCTGAGATTCCGCTTTAAGGCTGTTGCTTTAGCAGCTAATCAAGAAACCTTTTAATTATTGCTGGGCGGTGGTGGCACACGCCTTTAATCCCAGCACTGGAGGCAGAGCCAGGTGGATCTCTGTGAGTCCTTTTAATTATAATTGGATTGAGTCTGTGGTCTTTTCCCAGGACTCACAAACTCCATAACACATGCCTGTCCTTTTCTTTTTCTTTCACAGTTCTAGTTCTAGTCCATCATAGTAGGGAAGTCAGTCAGGAACTTTAAACAGCTGGTCATATCACATCCACAGTTCAGAGCAGAGAGAATTCCCCTCTTTCAGGGAAGGCAGAGCTGAGCCAGCCTCAATATCTGCCTGACGAAAGGGGCTGTGACCAGTCAGCTCAGAGCTTGCTGTTTGCTTTGTCCACAGCTCCTTAATGGAGTCTGGCACTTGTGACAGTCAGGCCCTGGTTGACCCAGAGAGTTCTTATCACCATCCCAGAGTTATCCATGAAGGCAGGTCAGGCCATGGGGCCTCAGGCTGGGCTGCCCTGACAGCAGGCAAGTGGGCCAAGAAGCCACCTGTCACTGAGATGGGCTTGTTGCTGAGCCCAGTTCCCCACAGGTGACGGAGCCAACTTCCAGAAGCGTGGCACACTGCTCTGGAACCAGCAGGACGGCACCTTGTCCGCGACACAACGGCAGCTCAGTGAGGAGGAGCGGGGCCGGCTCCGGGTGAGCTTGGGGCCCCAGGGCTGGCCCCGCAGATGACTGGACTTGGCGCCTGGCTCAGCCACCCCTCCCTCTGGGGTACCTTTTTACCTTCCCAAGAGAGAGCCTTCCCAAGAGGCTCCTTCAAGTGCAGCCTTATCTGTGCTGGGCTCTGCCCTTGCTCCCACAGGCAACCATTTGTGGTACCTGGGTTTAGGTGTGCATGGGATGGGGACCAGATGTGGCTGCATCCAGGCTCAGTAGTGCTTAGATGTACATTTGCTGATGTGGCAATGATGTCTTGGGTGGCTTCTCCACCAGGGGAGGGCAGCCCAGCTGTTTTAGCCTCACTTGGTAGCCAGGGGGCAGAGTTCTGAGCAGACTCTTGTCAGCCAAGGGTTGTGGGAGGTGCTGTGAGGACAAGGCTGGGGAAGCATTCTCTTGACCAGCCTGGTGTGCTGGCACTGTCCAGTTCATGGGCCTCTGCATACCCTCCAGGATGTGGCTGCCGTCAATGGCCTCTACAGGGTCCGGGTCCCAAGACGGCCTGGGGTACTTGATGGTTCAGAAGCTGGAGGCTACGTGTCTTCCTTTGTCCCAGCGGTAAGTCACTCATGAGGACTGCCTACATCCTCATTCCTGCCTGCCTCAGTGTCCCTACCCTTCATCGAGCCCCTCCTGTGAAGTCCTGTAGTTGGTGATGGTCCAAGGGACCTGGGGATGGGTGTGGGGGCTCTGGAGGTTGCTTGTGCATTTGTGAGGGAACTCAGCAAAGCTGGGTAGCTCTCCCTGACTGCTCCCCCCACCCCCACCTCCCACAGTGCTCCCTGGTGGAGTCGCACCTCTCGGACCAGCTGACCTTGCATGTGGATGTGGCTGGCAACGTGGTGGGACTGTCTGTGGTAGCATACCCCGGGGGCTGCCGGGGCTCTGAGGTAGAAGACGAGGACCTGGAGCTGTTCAATACATCTGTGCAGCTGCGGCCTCCAGGCACTGCCCCAGGGTGAGTGCTGGGGGGAGGCCAGGGCCCCTGGCTGCCTGAGGCACCCAGCTACTGGGGCTTTAGCCATCATCTTGCCCCTTCCCTTCCATGTTCAGCCCTGAGACTGCAGCCTTCATTGAGCGTCTGGAGATGGAGCAGGCCCAGAAGGCGAAGAATCCTCAGGAGCAGAAGTCATTCTTTGCCAAATACGTGAGTGTGGCTCCTTCCCCCACCCCCAGCAGGTGGCCTGTGTGTGTTCCTCTGGTGGGAGGCTGAGGGCTGTGGACCCCATCTGAGTTGTCCAGGGCTGAGTGGTTCTAGAAGCCCAACCGCCTGGCCTGGGCTGGGGGTCTGCAGGCACAGGCATCCCAGGCCTGTTGGGAGCAGAGCAGCGTGGAAGGTAGCTGGGTGCGGACAGACAAGCTGTGGGCATGCATGGAGGGCTAGGAGGGAAGGGGCAGCCCAGTGTTCAGAGAAGTGAGGGAGTTTGAATAGGTTGAATCCATGGGAGGCCCAGGGCCAGGAGGCAGGTAGCCCTGGAGTAAGTGTGAGAGGCGCAGGTGGAGGTGCAGAGGAGCCCAGGAGGGCAGCTGCTGGCCTGAGGAGTCTAATGCCCAGGCTTTTGAATGGGGCTGGAGTGAAAGGGCAGACCCTCCTGAGGAGGCCGGCTGTACGTAGTCCTCTATCCCTTGAGGCTGGAGACTTGTGCCAGGCCCAACAGGGTGAGGACCCAGCAAGGCCAGCAGGACTCAAGGGTGAGGTGGGAGGGTGCTGAGGCCCGTGACATTGGGCCAAGCACCTTCCCCTAGGGGCCTCAGAAGCGCCCATGTATGGACCTGAGGCCCGGCAAACCTCAGCCCTTGCGTCTCTGCACTTCCTTGAGGGCTGGCCCTTCCCATGACCAGGCTGCTGACCTGCCTCCCTCCTCCCTCAGTGGCACCTCATCCTGGGGGGGGCCGTGTTGCTCACAGCCCTGCGTCCTGCTGCCCCAGGGCCTGCGCCAGCGCCAACGGAGGCCTAAGTGAGGACCCAGACCCCTGCCCGCCTTACCCTCTGCCCGCACCCTCCTGCCCCTGCCTTGGCCCTGCCTGTAGTGACTAGGGGACCCAGCCCCGCCCTTCCACGGCCCCCATCCTGGACCAGCCTCATCACTTACATCCTCCTCTTTGTCTCTTTGCCCCCCTGTCCTGCCTGTAGTGGATGTACATCATTCCAGTTGTGCTCTTCCTCATGATGTCGGGAGCGCCAGACGCCGGGGGCCAGGGCGGCGGAGGGGCTGGGGGCAGCGGCCGGTGAGCAGCTGTGCCACCTAGAGTCCCCCAGAGCTTCCTGTCCTTGGCAAGCCCAAGAAGAAGTTCCTGTCCCTCCATCTCCCTGTTGCATGACCATGGAAGGCTGTCCCTTCCCAGGAGCCCGTTGGCCTTCTTGCAGGTCCTTCCTTCTCTCCCTGAGCCTCTTGTGTTGACTGAGCCAGGGTGCACCTCCTGTAGCCCCTCAGGCTCACTGGCTTCCCTGGGTGCTGTGTACCTGTGTCCTGCCGTGCGGCACTGTGTCCCTTTGCTGAACGCCCGTTATCACCACCCCACGCCACTCCACCATGTAGTTTGGGAACATGCCAAGTTCTCTCCAGCCTCTGTGCCTTTGTCCCCAAGCCCCATGCCCCCTCACTGTCACACTTAGGCTCCTTGCCAAGGATGTGTGGCCAGGAGGCCTCTGCCGCTGGTGGCTGGGTGTGCCTGCAGTGTGTTGAAGCCTCCGGCCCACTTTCCATTTGGCATTCTGTACTCTTTGCCCCCCTTCCTGGTGCCCCAGAAACTATGGTGACTTCCTTTCTGTCTCTGGATGTCCCACTCGGGGTACAGCACCAGGAGAGAATTGTGGGTCTCGTCATTAGTCTGTCTCTTGTACACTCTGGCAGTTTGTGTGCATGTTTGAGAGCCTGGTTGGAGCTGGCTGCTCGACGGCTGCTGGTGTGGCCGTGCACGTGCACACGTGTGGCCTCAGCTGTGTTGTGTGGCTGTTGATTAAACCGCTCCCTAAACAGCCCCCATTCATCTCGCTTCCTGCCTTCTGTGCTTGTCAATAGTCCCGGAGGGCTGCTGCTGTCATTCGCCTGATTTATGTTTGAATGGCGTCTTGGGACAGGTACAGAGGGATGCCTGGGGCAGATTAAAAGTGTGTGAACAGGGACACCTTCCAAACTGCAGGAGGAGGCTGGTTCCTGACCCTCCGGCACATTTGTTCATTCCCTTCCCAGAACCTCTATACTTGTTGGCACAGCAGCTGCACGGTTCATATTCTCTCCCTCACTGGATGGCCGGGGTGTAACCCGGCTTCGTGTGTTGGTACATTTGCTATCAATTGGAATTCCAGCATTCGGTAGGCTAAGGTTGCCTGAGCTCCATAGTGACTTTAAGGCTAGCCTAGGCTACATAGCAAGACCCTGTCTTAAAGAACCACTGGGGTTCAGTTGGTAGAATGCTTGCTTCACATGTGTGAAGCTGCGGGTTCCATTCCCAGCAGTGCATAAGCCAGCTGTGCATGGTGGCACATACTCCTGGCAGCACTCAGGAGCCAGGAGGAGCAGAAGTTCAAGGTGTTGCTTGGCTAGTTAGCAGGTCTGAGGCTAGCCTGGGCTACTTGAGACTCTCCTCTCAAATAACAAAAACCAAGGCCGTTCTCTGCACTTTGGGCCTGCCCTGTGAGGACCAGTTTCCTTAGTCCGGTGACTGCAGGTGTGACCTGGAGTTGGAGTCACATTTGTGACAGGAGAGGAGGAAAGGCTGAGCAGGCTCATGGTTCAGAGGGCTTTGGCCCATCCTCGTGGGGTTGGCCTGACAGGGCTGCTCAATGCATACAAGCCAGGATGTGATGGAGGCTGCTCATCATGGTAGACAGGACGCTGAGGGAAACAGTGTGGGTCAGACAGACCTTTAAAGGCCGCCCCTCAGGGTCTACTCCCTCCAGCTGGTTCCCACCTGCGAAGGTTCCCTAACCTCTCACAGCACTGCCTGGGGCATGGCTCTGTCGGGGATGTTTCACCGTCACACCATAACACAGTGCTCCAGTTATGAAAGCCTCCCCAACAGGCCATCCTCAGGTGTGGGCTTGGGAAAGGACAGAATGCCACCCTGCTCACCTGCTCAGCAGCCAGAAACCTCAAGCCTGCCATCTCCACATCAGCTCACAGTCGTGTGTCCCCTTGTGGTGTCCCCGTCCTGAGCCTCCATGCCCCCAGCTTCTCCCTGGCCAGTGTGGCCACTCAGACCCCTACACACCAGAGTGTGACGGATGGCCTGGGTCCCAGGGGCTTGGCCACTTCTCGTCCCCTTGCTGTTGATGGAGGTTGACTGTTCTGCATGGAATGGTGGCCTAGCGTCTTGCCAACTTCCATGGTGACCAGGATGACAGCCGCAGAGGCTGTGCTTCCTGTCCCCATTCTGTGCTGACCTCTTTCATGATTACTACAGTCTGATGGCTTTTTCTGGAAGGTTTGCTATGCAGATCTCAACTTTGTCTAATTGTGAGTGCTGCCTTCTGGGCTGGGATGTAGCTTGGTGGTTAGATGCTTGCCCAGTATGTCTAAGGAAGACAGACGCTGGGTTCCATTTACAGCACTGCTGAACAATCCAGAATATATAAAGAACTGAAAAAACTAAGAAATCAAAACAGCTTAAGGGGTAGATGAGCTAATGAAATGAATAGACTGCCCTCAGAGGATGAGAAACACAGTAGAGATGAAGAGTGTTCACAGGTTGTCAGGGAAGTGAAGGCTGGGGTGCGGCGCAGGTAGAGTGCTTGCCATTACCCATGAGGCCCTGGGTTCTAACAGCAAGAGCCTATGTTGAGATTCTGCCTCACCCCAGCCGGTTAAAACAAGTGCTGGCTGGGGTGTGTGTGACATCGGGCTCTCTCTGCTTGTGGGAGTGCAAACCATCCCAACCTCTGGAAGTGGGGACAGAAGGTTCTCAAGAAACTGGTGTTAGGTCTTCCACACCTGCTAGGTCTGCTGCAACTCTGCCTCGTGAGCACTTCCCTGAAGTCCTGGACGCCAGCGTTCCTCAGAGGAGTCCCGCACGATGACTGCAGAGCATGGAACTACCCCAGTGTCCCGTGACAGTGGAGTGGGGAGGAAAATGCAAATATACAATGGAGTTGTCTTCAGACATAAAGAATGAGACCGTGTTTACAGGAAAATTGTTGCAGCTAAGCCTGGCTGAGACACACGAAACACGTAGCCTCTCATTTGTGGTTCCTAGATTTTATAGACATGATCAGAAGTGAAACTATCCAGAAGGACGAAGAATAACAGGAGGAGAAGGGGAGGTGGGGTGGGTGTGTATGGGAGATGTGCTCTCATACAAAGCCCACGTTTGGGACTGGTGGGGTGGTTCAGCAGCTAAAGGTGCCACTAAGCCTGATGACCTGAGATCCATATGGTAGACAAATGACTCCTCAAGGTGTCCTCTGACCTCTCCTGCAGGTCAGAGCAAGTTGTGTGTGTGTGTGAGGGAGAGAGAAGAATGGATTTAAAAACTTGTGCATGTGCCAGCACTCCCGAGAGGCTCCAGGTGCAGAGCCTCCTTCACATTTGTTGGATGGAGCTGTGGTGTCTGTAGCTGGTGGCTTTCCCTCCACTTGAGGTGGTTTCCGGCCAGCGCTTCTGTGCTCGAGCTGCTGAATCCGTTAGACACTCTGGGGCTCCATCCCAGCAAAACTCACAGTTCTTGAGTCCCCAGAGAGCTCGCTGTCCAGGGTGCTAGGGATTTAGACACAGAGTAGCTCCCCATCCTGCTCCCCTGGGGGAGGCAGCTGCTGTCAGTGCAGACAGAGGGCAACAGCAGTCTCTGCAGGATGGTCTTGCAAAAGCTCTTGTGTGACACATGCCAGCCACCTCCTCCCATCTCTAGCTTATTTTGTTCACAGCCAGTCATCAGTGGGTCTTTGGGTCTGCTTGGCCAGTGCTGCAGGAGACCTGTGCCCCTGCGTTGTTCCTGTTCTCTTTCTTTCTTTTTTTAACCATATGTGTCTGCAGGATGCTTGGCCAGATGACTTGCTGGGTGAGATCTGAGCTGGCATGTGCACATTATGCATTCTCACTTGTGCTTTGGGCCGTGTTGCCACTCTGCCTCAGCTCGCTCCCATCAGCGGCTCCAACAGCCTTGCTTCCCTGACCGGCCCTAGATCCTCCAGACTGCAGCCTCGTCTGCCACTGAGTTCTCTGTGCCTCTGCCCCTGCAGAGTGGCTCCTGGATCATTGCTCTAGAAATACTGTCATTGGTTCAGCCTTAGGACAGGGTCCTGCTCTGCACCATCCCCACCTCACCATTCCTGCCCCTTCAGACTGCCCTAGAGGTAGCCCTGTAGTAAGACACCCACCTGAAGCTACATCTGTTCCCCCCTGGACCTTCACCCATGGCATTCCCACCCATGGCATTCCCCACCCTCTGTCCGCCCCATCTTGGGCTTCCAACCCCAGAGCTGACCCCACTGCTGCCCTCTCACGGCTTCTAGCACCCACAGGACAAACTCAGCCCACCCATCCTGGCCTGGCATTTGATGCCCATAATCAGTGCATCAGGCCAGGCTTCTTAAACTCTGCAGCCCCTGTCCCTCTGTCTCCTGCCACAGTCACTGTGTCCACTTAGCTGGTCCCAGCTCAGCCCTTGGTCCTCTCTTGGACCCTCACCAGCTTGTTGGCCTCAGGCATAAGCTGGAGGTAGGTCAGGGGGTAGACTATGCCTCTTTCCTTGCCCCATGCATGGATGTCCTTCTCTTTTCCTCAGGAAGCTTTCCCTTTCTGGCTTCTAGCTTCAGGCTGGCACTTAATCTGCCCCGGCCACTTTGGTGTCTTGTGGGACTCCGCTACCCCATTGTAGCTGCTGGAATTCTGGAGGCTCCAGGGAAATACTCTGACCAGAGCAGGGGCCATTCTTGGGCTTCTAGCTGTTCCCCACTGACCTGGCTAGTTCTAGTCAACTTGATATAAACTAGAGTCATCTGAAAGGAGGAAACCTCAACTGAGAAAATGCCTTCATAAGATCCGGCTGTAGGGCATTTTTTTTTTCTTTTTCTCTCCCACCTCCGACAGGGTTTCTGTGTGTATTCCTGGCTGTTCAGGAACTCACTCTGTAGAACAGGCTGGCCTCGAACTCAGAGATCCGCCTTCTCATTAAATGTGTGCACCACCACCAGCTGGCTGAATTGTCTTAATTAGTTATTGATGGGGGAGGCACAGCTCATTGTGGGTGGTGCCATCCCTGGGCAGGTGGTATTGGGTGCTATAAGAAAGCAGGCTGAACAAGCCATGAGGAGCAAGCCAGTAAGCAGCTCCCTTCCATGGCCTCTGCATCAGCTCCGGCCTTCAGATTCTTTCCCTGTCCCGAGTTCCTTCATGGGGGACTACAATGTGGAAGTGTAAGCCAAATAAACCCTTTCCTCCCCAACTTCCTTTTTGCCATGGTGATTTCATCACAGCAATAGAAACGCTAACTAAGAAACAGAAACCCTAACTAAGATACCCACCATCGCTCGCACCCACCTTCCATTTAGCAAGATGATGGGCTGTGCACAGGCCTGCAGGAGGTTTGCATAATAAAGACCTGTTTTCCATTCTGTCCCCTGGTATGCCGCCCCCCCCCCCCCCCCCCCCGCCCCTTTCGCTGTTGACTCACAGTGTAAGGCTCAGAGGTGTAAGACTCCACACAGAATCCGGGTGAAGCCAGATGCAGCACAGACTTGTAATTCCAGCACTGAAGGTGTAGAAGAAGCAGGAGGACCAGGTTCAAGGTCACCCTTGACTACATAGGGAGTTCAAGGCCAACCTGGGTAGCATGAGACCCTGTCTCAGACCAACAAGCAAACAAACACTTGCTGTGAATGTTTCTGTATTAGGAGTAAAAGTGTTCATTTTTACAGAATTTTCCATATCCCTTCCTCCACAGCTTCCCTCACCCCGACTGTCCTTTATTGGGGACAAATTTCAGTGCCTAATACAGCTGGGTTGCAGTTTCACTCTGTGCCAGGAGGTGGTGACAGTCCCACTAGCTACACACACACACACACACACACACGATCTGCTATGCTGAGCAGTGTTGGTCCTTCAGGCAGGTGAGTCCTAAGAAGCCTCTGTCCTAGCAGCTGCTGGTTTTCAGTGTCCTGCAGGTGTTGCACAGATGTTTTCATCTGGAAAACTGAAGTCAGCTGAGGCCTTCCATTGCTGATGCCTGAAGATGGTGGAGGGCCTGGCAGGGGACAGAGCAGTCTCATCACCCTTCACCCAGCTCAAACTTGAGTCTCAGAGCCCATCCCTGGCCAACCCAGGATCACATGCTGTTCTGGCCCCCGCAACTTACACACCGTGTCTGTGGGCAGCTCTCTTTCCTCGCTCTGAGCTGGTTCTTTGCTTCCTGCCTTCAGGGTCTGATTCCTCCAGGAAATGTCCAGCGTCCAGGACAGACAGAAAAAAGGATTGTCACAAAGACCCTGCCCCACACCTGGACTCTGGCTTGGTAGCCATGCTCCAGGTAGTCAGCTTCCTGCCATGACCTTTTGTGGCCACTGGTGGCGCACCTCCCCCCCAGGGTCTGGGAACCTCCCAGCACCAGGAAAGGAGCCACTTAGAGGCCCTTGGGGTTGAGAGCTGGCAGAGAAGGGAGGGAGTGAGTGCAGAGGAAAGAGGGAATAAAGAGGAAGAGAAGAGGAGGGAGAGAGGTCAAAGGACAAGAGAAAGGAAGAGAGAAGAATGGACAGGGCTGGGAGACAGGTCTATCAGTGAAATGCTTGTTGTGTAGCAGGGAGACCCAAGTTTGAGTCCCTGCACCCACACAACAGCCTGGCATGTGCCTGTAACCCCAGTGCTGGGGAGGTAGAGACCAGTGGATTCCCAGGGCTTGCTGGCTGGCCAGCCTCCCCAAATCAGCAAGTTACAAGTTCAGTTAAAGTGGGGAACCTGGCTGTGATGGCGCACACCTTTAATCCCAGCACTCGGGAGGCAGAGGCAGGTGGAGCTCTGAGTTCAAGGCCAGCCTGGGCTACAGAGTGAGTTCCAAGGCAGTTAGGCTACACAGAGAAACCTGCCTCAAAAAACCAGCCAATAAACAAAATAAATAAACAAACAAACAAACAAACAAACAAACAAACAAATAAACAAAAGGTTAAGGTGGAGACCAACAGAGGAGACACCAGATGTTGACTTCTTAGCCCCACACACATATACTCACAAGTGAGTACACTATAAACACACATGCACATACAACCTAAAAACAATTTTAAATGGGTGATACCTAAGGTTGACTTCCGTCCTATAACACACACACACACACACACACACACACACACACACACACACACACA